>CAJHNH020000899.1:27580-40080 GCA_905116865.2 Candidula unifasciata
ATTCATGTCTCTACCTTTCTCAACATACTCTGTGAGTCAGTGACAATCATGGCATGTGTACAGCTGATTCTCAATCAAGTCGAATGCAGCCTTTACTGCCTCCACCTCCTTTCTCAAACTAGACGTCGTGATATCAAAGCATTAACAATTATAACAGCAAAAACAACAGCAACAATGGTAACAACTAGATCAAAATTCACAAAACCAACAACAAAAACAACATAATCTTCAAACAGAGACCGTCGGGCAAAAGTCATGTGGCAGCTGTTGACATCTGAACAAGTCAGTCGGAGGCGGACGAAATATTAACTCTCCCATCCTAGCTTCCACCCACAATTACTACTCAGCTCCTTTGCAGAACATCGCTCTCATCACGGACTGTCTGAAAGACACTCAGTCTCTCGTCAGCTCTCACATCTCGTGCACTTTCATTCCTGAGATGTTAATTATATCCCGTGTCCATCCTTTTTTTCCGTCAGCATCTACCGCTCTTTCCTGGTACCATGCCTTCTGCTATTATTTTGTCCAATCTGCCATGGCAAATACTAAATGAGTCAGAAATCTCTTGTAAGTTTCAGTTGTCAGGGACGTGTTTAGGAAATGGTCAATGCTGGTGTCCTGAACCAGAGATAAACAACATGGTGACCTTTTCCTGGCCCAGCTGGGACCAGTCATGTTTGGTATGTAATGTATTATCCAATCTTCATCTCCCCATTGATTGCTGACGGGAAGTGTTTAACGCCTTCCTTCAGTTCTATGTTTGGCATCATCTGGGATGTGAGGTCAGTGTGAGGGCAACTCCAAATAACTAGTGTAATTATGAGATGTGAAATCTGCAACCATTAGTAGTATATGCGTTAATAATCCATATTATTTTTAGGACGTGGCCGCTATATATTCTTAGTATTTTATTGTCGACTTTATTCTTTGTTTAACTCCCATTTACTTCACACAGATCAGTTGCGGCTTGGGGTCAGAGTGAGGCTCATATTATTAGAGGTCATCTGGCGGCCCGGGTGAGGCTCTTGAGTGTCCGTTAGTGGTGAAGCTGGCAGAGCAAAGGTTTCAAGGGTGTCACGTTCGGCGGCGGCGGGCAGTGGTGTCCTGTGGGGATGGTAGAGGGGTTATAGTAGAATAGGAATGAACTCACAGGGAGCAAGTACAGCGGGAATCTACCAGTCATCAGTAGAAATTATCCTCGTCGACACGCGTTTCGGCCCACGATTCCTAGACGCATTCGGAGGTGGGCCCTCCTGAGTTCATGAAGCTCAGGGCTGGTTCCCCGCTGTACGGAATTACCGGATGGTGTTTTACTTTCGGCCAGAGACAAGACGACTTGGTGGTTTCGAAGGAGGTACTGTGAGATAAGAAGCCGCCACGGCAGCCTAATTAAAGCAGTCAGCATGCCTGGACGACCGAGCGACAAGCTAACTTTGGTTTACCGGACACATGTTGGACTTTTATTAGCAGTTGGCAGAGGAACACTGGCAGACAATTCGGACACGATGGACTTTCAAAGGGGTGAGAAACCCTTTTCCACTAGACACCCGGACCAGCTCACCGAGGCCCGTCCCCTACGTTGTTGCGCTGCGTTCAAAGCCAGCTAGAGGCCCTTTCGGCCGCCTCTCCCAGTTTTTTGAGTGTTCGTTTCCGTTCATTACCGCGCAATCCTAGTTCTTTCACCACATTGTAGAGCGAAGTGGAAACGAGGCCTCTCGCTCCCACTTCGACGGCAAATACCCGTACTGTGTAAGCCTCGTTTCTCCTTAGACCGGCTGCTAAATCACTGTACTTCTCGAGCTTGTACAAATGATTCTCCTCCATACGCGACTCAAACGGGACAGTCAACTCAATCAGGATGAGCTGCCGTTTTTGCGCAGAATGGAGAACGATGTCCGGTCGCAGGCCGGTTTTACGGATCAACTCGCGGTACCGTTCATGGCCTGGCAGATCAACCGCCAGTAACCAGTCCCTCGCAGAGTCTAGCACAGATGGAGCGAATGCGTTTTGATTGACCTTACCTTTTGGAACCTGCCCAGCCTTGAGGAAACGAATGGGGACGATGCTAGAACTGGCTCTGGCGTTAGCCCTCATTCTAGCCTGGTCGACAACGGCTGCTAACTCTTTTAGCACCTTGTTGTGTCGCCATGTGTATCGGCCTTGACCTAGGGCTTTCCTGCACGCGGACAGGACGTGCTCAAGAGTTGGCTTCGATTTACACAACGGGCAAGTCGGATCGTTGGTCGCAGACCATTTAACCATGTTAACACCGGACGGTAATACATCGTACGCCGAACGAACGATAAAGCTCAGTCGCAGCGGGGTCATCCGCCAGATCTCACCCCCTGTGAGTATTCTTGGCAATGCACTCTCCAGGCTGACCCAATGGCCCTGCTGCGACTGCTGGGCTGCTTTCTGGACCCGAACCTCGTTTTCGTTGTCCCTCACCGTTTGTATCACCATGTCTCGGCGTTCTTTGGCTGAGGCCTTTGACCACCAATTGACTTTCCCGTGCCCCAGGCCTCGACGGTCGGTTTGTGTGTATCCCATTATCTCCTTCAATTTAAGTGCGTTCTGAGCAGATTCTATCGCATCGAGGACTCTCCACTTGGTTCAAGTCTTTAGAGCGGGCTGGACAGCGGTGACATTTGGGTCTGAAGACTCGCGCAAAAGCATGGCGAGCCTTACCTTGCCGACTTTAAACTCTTCGGTTATTGGTTTGAACGGAAGTACCAGCTTAGCCTGCTTACAATACAGAGCCACGTCGGTCAGACAAGGCGGTGCACCAATCCACTTTCTTAAGGCTGTGTTGATTTTCTTTTCCATGGTTTCCACTGCAGTCATCGTCACCTCGTAGACTAGCAGTGGCCATGGGAGCTTTGGAATCAACATGAATTGGAGACACCATACCTTGAATTTTCCGATCAGCCTGCATCGCTCGATCGCGTGCAGGCCTGTAGCCAGTGACTCGTGTATACGCCGGACCTCCGCTCTATCAGATAACTTCGAATCGTAAACGCGACCGAGGCTCTTCACCGGTTCCTCCAGAACCGTAGGGATCTTGTTCCTTGCCACCGTAAAACTTGTCGCCGACACCCTGCCCTTATGGATTGACAGACTCCTCGATTTCTGCGGTTTGAACTGCATACCGCTCCATTGGACCACCGCGTCCAATCTTTTCAGGATCGTGCGGGCAGACTCCTCGCTGCCCGTTATTATAGTCGTGTCATCCATAAATGCGCTTAATGGCGGCAACCAGTGATCCCCTATTTGAAGGCCCAGTCCGTAGCCGGCCGCCCCGTCTAACATGATCTGCATTGCCATGACAAACAGTATAGGTGAGATCGTACAGCCCATAGCTATCCCAATCTGCAACTCAGTCCACCTCGTGGTAAACGTCGAGGTAGAGAAGCGAAAAACGAACTTGGAGAAATATTGCTCGATCATTTGACTGATCTGTGTCGGTACGTGAAACATGCGAAGGGCTCGCCACAGTAGCCTATGGGGGACTGCCCCGTAGGCGTTGGCTAAGTCCAACCATATAACGTGCAAATCAGTTCTCTCATGCTTGGCTCTCTGAATAGCCTCCCAAATCATGGTCGCGTGTTCAAGGCACCCAGGAACACCTGGAATACCACCCTTCTGAACACTCGTATCTATGTACTTGTTAGTCATCAGATACTGTGTGAGCCGGCGAGCCATGACTGAGAAGAATATCTTACCCTCGACATTCAACAGCGAGATGGGCCTGAATTAGGAAAGACTCTTCGAGTCCTGCTCTTTGGGAATGTAGACCCCATTTGCCTTTGACCACTCTGGACATATGTGATTGCGGATCCACGCTTGTCTCAACAAGTCGTGAAGCATTTTTAGGATTTTCGGGCAACGCTTGTAAAGAACGTACGGGACACCGTTCGGACCTGGGGCAGACTTGCCGCTGGCCTTTTTCACAACGTCCTCAACCTCAGACCAAAGGGGAGGTACCATTTTAAATGGTACCTTCGGCACCGAAGGCTGTTTAAGACCGCTAAGGATCTCTGGATTGTCATCGAGAGGCTCTCTCCTCTTTTTGTCAGAGTACATCTTGCGTAGTTGTAGCTCTAGTTCTTCCTGACTGACAACCAGAGTCCTAGACTTCGGTTGCTCGAATAGACCTCGGGCAAACTGATACGGGTCCCTAAAGAATTTCTCTCGCTCCCGTTTGGTTCTTCGTCTGTTGTTACAGAAACGCTCAGCGCGACAGAGGGCACTGTGTTTGTTCTTTAAATGCAACCAAACTTCATACAGCCCCTCCCGTGCGCTGCCTTTAGCGGCTTTGAACCGTTTTCTGAGGGCATTCTTGTCTGCCCGACACTTCAGAATGTCCCTCTGCCTCCTGCTAGTATTCTGCTTGGCACCCGGCTGTGCCTTTACTACTGTCCCGAACTCGCGGGAGCAGTGTTCATATATTACATCACCAAATTTTGTAAGCTTGTCGCCTAGCGACTTCTTGTTTAGAGTTTGTTTAAGTACCTCACATAATGTAGCCTCCAACTTACACCACATCACCTTCTCGCTCGCAGGTGGAAACCTGATTCTGGAACGCACTTCTTCAGAAATCATCAAAGTGCTCCTCCGCAGTCGACGTCATGGGCCTCTCCGGGCGAGTGGGGTTCACCCTGCCCGTCGTACCCTGACGACTAAGAAACTACCACAGGAGTGGTAGTTTTGCGACGGTGTTTACTGCGTGGAGCACCCTCGCATTTCATTCTTCCGGCATGCGTTCTCAGACCATGCAACCCCGTGAAGCTTTTCCCACATGTACAGAGCCAGCCCGGACGTTGGGCGAGTATCTGAGTCCGGGGGCTAGCAAAGTCGTCACCGAGAGTATCAACTGGATTGGGCCCTTCATTCTCCCCCCCCCCTTTCGGAGGGCCCTGGGGGCATATTTCTTTCTTAGAATATATAACATTAGGGGTAATTAAAGTTGCTGTCGTGTCACAGTGTTATTTGCTGGTGGCTCAGTGTGGGTTCAAATTAACATGTCAGTTATAAAAGTGTTTTATTCAGTGATCTCCGCCTCCAGGGCATATGATGCTGTGACATTTTACAGAGTTAAAATGATAAATTATGGGAAAACAAGTGGCGTCATGTCATAGTGTTGGGTGCCAGTGAATAACCTGGAGGTCAAGTCGTCATGTAGACTAGTGATTTAAGGGGCTTTATGGTCACTAAGGGTCACTGCATACGATGCTGTGACATTGCATAGAGTAGTTTTGTGGTTATTTAAAGATCACTGCATATGGTGCTACGACTTATGTAAGAACAAGTTGGGGTAAATAAGGTGGATGTTGTGACGAGGTGTTAGGTGACAGTGACGCAGTAAGGGGATCAAGCTGTCGTGTCAGCTAGTTACATGAGGGGTTTTGGTGCTATGACTTTGTATAGAGTACAATACGAAAAATTATGTCAAAGGCTAGGGTTTCATGTAAATGTTAGGTGCGTGTGCTCAGTGAGTGAGTATGTGATGTGTCTGCTAGTTAGATGTGGGGTATTAGGTCCCCTGTGACATATGGTACTATGGCTTTTTATGAAACCAAAAAGAAAAATTGGGTAAATCGGGTTGGTGTCATGTGACAGTTTAAATGCGGATGTTCAGTGGGAAGTTCAGGTCACCATGCCAACTAGCTAGAGGAGGGGTTTATGTGTTGAGAGACACCATAAGCCGAACAGTGTACCTCACAACTTGGTCACTGGTCTTGGTAAGTGGTTCACGGAAGTTATTTGGGAAGTTGCCCAATGTATAGCACAAGTCGTTTACTTGTTTTCCTTGGTAAAACGAACCTTGAAGTTCCTTAGTAAGTCGCCTATTATCCTTGGAACACATTAGGTCACTTGATGTATTTCTCCTTTGGAATACATTAAGTTGATCAGGCTACTGTAATTGGTAAGTTGTTTCTCTGGCAGAGGTGTAATCACTTGTCAGCATGCGGGACATTTTAACTGAATTAACGCCTTTCTCATTTGGTACATCTTAAGTAGAGGAGTGTACTTCTCAAGTGGTTCACGGAAGTTCCTTGGTAAGCTGCTCAGTGCTCTTCTCTAACTGTTGGCTGGTTTTCGTAAGTCGTTCACTGAAATTTCTTAGTAAGTCAACCACTATCCACAGGATATCCTAAAGCCAGCTGTTCTTTAGTAAGGCATTGCTGTCTTGGTATACATTCAATTGCTCGATGCCTATCTCGTTTGTGACATCTTACGTTACTGAAAATACTTCTTACATTGCTCACTGATCTTGGTAAGCCTTTTACTGAAGTTCTTCGATAAGGTCGGCCACTATTTATGTTACACCTTAAGCCTGAGACTTCTTTCCCCCTGAGGACATCCTAAGAGTCTCAATGTACGTGACAACACTTTTAATTGCATTCCTTAGTAAATCTTTTCCGATGTTCCTTGGTAAGGCGTTTACCACCACCATCACCACCACCAACACCATCACATCCACCAGCACCACCACCAACACATCCACCACCACCAACACCAACACGTCCACCACCACCAACACCAACACCACCAAGAACACCTCCACCAACACCTCCACCAACACATCCACCACCACCAACACTTACACCAACACCACCACCAACACCTCCACCAACACCACCACCAACACTTACACCAACACCACCACCAACACCTCCACCAACACCACCACCAACACCTCCACTAACACCTCCACCAATACGTCCACCACCACCACCAGCACCACCACCAATACCACCATAACAACCAAAATCTCTAAAGCACCAAGTGCTTTTAATTGCTGGTAATCTTCTCAAATATGAAACATAGAATAAAGTAAAATAAGTAGAATAGAACGTAACATACTGATAGGAAAATATATACACGCACATTTATCGACATACAGACATAGACAAATATAGGTACCACGTTCTATGTATGTGACTATAGGGGAAGAATATAGAAACGCAATACGACAGAAACTATATATAAACATAAAGTCAGACAAATTTTGGCATGACAATATAGACAATACATATCAGCAATATGTACATGAAAAAAACTAGACATGCAATGGCCACTCACAAATACAGACACTGAGCAGTGAAGCCGATGTGAACGTTTAGAAAGATATCGTAGTCTTTGTTTGGTTACAAGGATCGAATTTTATTTAGCAATATTCGACAGTCCCGTTTTGTTTGCTTCCAGACTGGATGGTTTCATGCCCTGTCAAGCTAGACTGAAACAGACAAGAACAGAACAAAAAGGTTAAGGCAGGAGACACATTGAATTACATAAATCTAACGAGGTTAGTTTTATCCATCTAATGGACTCTATCTCCCCCAGTTATTAACGCTCGGCACAGATTTATCTAAAGATTTTCCCGTTGCTTCCATTGCTGAGGTTAGTTAGTTAGTTAATCAACAGATTGTTCTCATTGCACGTCGAACCATTCAGTCCATAAGTGCTCCGATCCCCTCCTCAGTAAATCCCGCAGCGTGTAGTGGCTAAAGACACCAGTTCTGTGTTGATTTAAAATTCTTCTTTGGCTACCCGCGTAGTGTTCTTGTTTGGTGACACCCCGTTTAACATGTTCTTGCAGTCTGACCATGGTTGCAGATTCACAGTTCTCAGTTGGTTCACAAAAATGACTTAACACTCTTAGAGCGTTCAGTATATCAGTCTGATTCATGGCTTGTCCGGCTTTGACAGTAGCCTTACCTTGTTAAGGTATGAGAAAGAACGTATGTTAGTGTATCAGTGCTTGTGGTGTATATGAGAGTGTGTGTATCTGTGTGTATGAGTGTAACAATATGCATCTGGTAATCTGGTAATCTTAGTTTCAGCTTCATAGCAAACAGGTCACCCCACAGTTGCTTCGCTCCTGGGCCAACGAAAAACACACAGAATGTTTATCACAGTCCCTTGTGGAACGATTGACAGACTGCTGTCTCAGCATATGTACTAGCACAATCAAGCGTACAGTATTTACCTACAGACACAGACCAGCATAGACAGGCACATATACCCACAGACACAGTCCAGCATAGACAGGCAGATATACCTACAGACACAGTCCAGCATATATAGAGAGAAACAGACCTCCATAGAGAGAGACAGACAAAGGCAGTCACAGACCATTATAGCAGACACAGACCACTACAGACAGAGAGTCACAGACACCGGCCATCACAGGCAGACAGACAGAGACCATCATGGAAAGAAGACATTGATACACAAATAAAAGCAGACACCACAGAGACATATCACGTTTGACAGACAAACAAACACAGACAGACCCCTGCTGCAGTCCACCTGTGCGCATCTGAGACTGCCCTCTACACATGGGCAGTTAAAGCAAGAACGGAGTGTGGAACCTTGGGAGGTGACCGTTGTTTCCCTGTACATGAAATCGCTGATGCACGTTCTGCCCTGCAAACGACCGATGTCCTCCGCAAGGCCTGGCACAAGATACGAGTAGATCTTTATTATTAACAATATCAATATCAACAGCATTATCATAATTATCGTCACAACATCACCACATCTTCACCGCAACACCTTAACACCATCACCACCACACCATAACACCATCACCACAACACCTTAACACCATCACCACCACACCATAACACCCTCACCACCACACCATAACACCATCACCACCACACCTTAACACCATCACCACCACACCATAACACCATCACCACCACACCTTAACACCATCACCATCACCACACCACAACACCATCACCACCACACCATCACCACTGCACAACTACCACATCATCATTAAAATGACAACCACACTATCACAACCTCATCATCACCACAACACAATCACCACATCATCATTATAATCACCATCACAACCACATCATCACAACACAATCACCACATCATCATTAGAATCACATCCACACTATCACAACCACATTATCACCACTACACAATCACTAGATCATCATTATAATCACCATCACACCAGAAGGATCACAGGACATTTGAAAAAAATAAATTCTGACCAGGCTGTTAAAGGAAAAGAAAAAAGAGTCGCTTCTCAAACCAGCTCAGTTAAACATTCAATGTACAATTATGGCTGCCCTCGCTTCAAAACGACTCAAAAATGTTACACTGTTTGCAAGCTGGTCAGTCATAAAGCGTAGTGGTTTGACACGGTTATGTGGATGCAAGCACCATTAGCCGCCTTTGTAGAAAATGGCTCAGTGGAAGACCCGATGTAACGTGGAAGATCTCGAGTCACAGGACCTGCCCTAAAACCACTTCATACAGCTTCGTCACCTCAGAAATAAACAGATGTATCTGCGTAGTGCATAGTCGGGTCATGTCAGCAGTTCGTGGCCTTTTAGCAGAATCAATAGACTGTTGGGAACAACTGGAGAAAGGTTTCGCTTGGTGACGAATCAGTCTTTGTGCTCCAGGGTCACGTCAGAGGGAGAAGGGTTTGCCGGAGAGTCCATGAGCGCTAAGTTCAGAACAGTGCGGATGAGACCCCTCAACATGGTGATGAGGATGACTGTTGTGGGGAGCGATCAGCTTCACGTCAACCGAAGGACGCTTGAACACCCAGCGATACGTCGCTGAAATTCTTCGTCTTCGCATTTATCTTTTTCTGCTGCATGCACGAGGGTCGATTCTTCAGCATGATAAGGCTAGACCTTATGTTGCACAACTCAGCATCCATTTTCTTGCCGACAACAATATCTAGACCACATCATAGCCAGCCTTGTCATCTGATATGAAACAATAGAACTCTTGTGGGATGAACTCGGCAGATGAACCAATCGTGGCTCCATCCATTCTCCAACAGTGGTCTCTTGCACTCCGAGAAGAGTGGGAAGCCGCACCACAACAACAGATCGAACAGCTCATCACATGGATGACAGAGAGATGCCGTTCTCAAGCAGAGGCTAGAGGAGGCCATACACCTTACTGAAACTCAGGTGACATTCGCAAAGAATAAAAGTGCAAACCAAATATAACGAACAACATCGCATTACCGTACTAGTTCTTTATGTCAAAACTGAAAGATTAATTTCGTCAAATAGTTTTCTATTATAAGTCTGAAGTTATCTGTTTATTACAACAGGAAGAGTTGCGTTTTTGTTTGTCAACAGTATAGTTACCCCGTGCGACGACTCCAGCCTCGGACATGGCTGCCACAGCCAGCAGTAGAACCATCACGTGCAGCACAAACATCTCTGATTGGTCGCTGAGAGTAGATCAAACTTCAGTCAACACTCGCTCAACAACTTCTACCACTGGCTGTTTTGTTACAGTTTTTATACTCTTTCCCTGCCAGCTGCTTCTCCAGGACTGCTTCTTTATCAGTGGTTTCCAAACTTTTTTTTTTAAAGTATAATACAGTTTAAAAAAAAATTAATCTTATGGCATTGCTAATGCGATGATTGAAACTGTAATGGATTAACAAGCTTACACTTGTGCAGTTGGGTTTAGATTGTTGCCAGCCTCCTGTCATTCTCAACAAATAGTTTCCCCTAATATAAGTATTGTCGAGAATTCAATCTCACTGAGACAAAAAAAAAAAAAGCTGCAGAGGATGAAACTATAACAGCAGTCATGACGATATATAGTTATGACCGAACCACACGAGTAATATTGCAGTCAGTTATTTGACATACGAAATAACAATAACCTATTTAAAATATCTGTGCTTTTGTGTGTGAGTGTGTGTGTGCGTATGTCTGTGTTTGTGCGTGTGTGTGTAAGTGTGTGTGTGTGGGGTGCGCTTGCGTGTGCCTGTGTTTGTGTGTGCGTGTGTGTGTGTTTGTGAAAAAAGAGGAATAATTAAAGTTGTTTGAATTCACTGAAATAAGAAAGCAACGTTACCTGCTCTATTAAACAGTGTTTCATGTTGAACGAAGATGACCAGTACGAGCCGGACCCGCCGATGACATTTGGTTGATTTAGCTAGGTTGTCCGGAAACTGACCACTCTGAGACAAGGATGACTGGTTTCTGGACCCTACAGCAGAGTTCTGTTCATGGTTGATTGCTGGAGAACACAGTGAAATAATGCCATGTGATGGCTTCAGGTCTTGGAAGCATAATCATCTAATTTATCATGTTTTGCAGAACCAAATGGTATCGAAGAAAAAATTGTTGCGTCCGCAAGAAACAAGGCTAGGCACAGCGCGCGTGTATCACTTAGAACTGGCCGATCACAAGCACATTCAGCAAACAAATCTCTGTGCGGGTGAAGTCAGGAAATTGTTCATTTTTTGTCTTCTGTTTCTACAATTTTCATTTATCACAACCGCCTGTTGAATCCGGGGAAACCTCTCGCGACACTTTTTGGAGTCACGACCTATGCTTTGGGAACCCGTGTTCTGTATACTAACAATATGCAATTTGCTGCCATCACGTGTCAATCTCGTGTGGTCTAACACTGGTCTTGTTACATCCAATAGTTGAATACAGATAGGACATTAATAATTTTTCGCTGACTTTTCTGTGTCTGGTTGGTCCATAAAAGTCAGCAGCAAGTCAGCGTGACCTCAAACTGTTACTGTTACTGTGAAGAGATGTTTTTCCCGCCCATTGACCAACAACTGTTGCATCAATTCTAGCAGTGAATCAGTTACATCTAAAAATCATATGCTCCGCTCTCTAGCGTCTTTGCTGAACATGACTTCGCGGAGATTGGGTGACGAACTCCTTGTTGTCCGGGTTCACTCCCGGGGGTAGGCAGAAAAGCCACATTTTCTCCAAGATTTACGGTACCTATCATGGAATCAAGGCCGAAGGGTTGCGATATCCGTAGTACCGAGCCAAAGGGTTAACAACTCATGGGGTATCTGGATATTTAGAAAAAAAAAAATCACAATTACAGCTCTTTATATTCTTTAGAGCACCAACCAGCATAACGTAGAAACAAAAAAGTCATTAACTGAGAACAGATGTATAACTTTGGGAGAAAATTAGCAAAATGTAGAGAAAACATAAGAAAACACGTAGAGCACATAGAAGGAAAAACGCAGAAAATATTACAAAGAACACAGACAGAACGCTTGAAGAACATTGAAAAATCAGTGAGGGAAAGTTAAGAGGGCATAGAGAAAGAACTAGCAGGTAATTAACAAAATATGGAGAGGGCCCACACATAAAAATAGTTATAATATGCCATTTATGGCACACTGGGCATGAATTCCTCTTCTACGTCGTTTAGAAGGAGGCCAGGTTTTATTAAGATTTACACAGAGGTTGAAGGGGATTCTCTACTAACACCCCATGTATAAAAACGTTCACTATAGTTCGTTCAACAATAGATAAACACACGTGCAAGCCATTTTCTCGAAAACTTCCTGTTAGATCGCCATGATTTTTTTTTTTTTTTTTGCAGGCAGCCTTAGAATATCCATGGTGTTGAGGAAAATATACAATGACCTTGGCTCCCAGGTCGACCCAGCCTTGAGTCTGTACCCGGTGCAGTCCCGGGAAGTAAAGGTAGCTAGCCGG
>CAJHNH020000899.1:45080-50080 GCA_905116865.2 Candidula unifasciata
ACCAACAGAAGCAATATTTCCAATTACAACAGCAAAAACAACAACAGCAAACAAAACAGCAAAAACACCATAAACAATTAAAATAGAAAGAAAAAACCGCAACAGTTTCAACAATAAATACAACAGCAACGGTTACAACAACAAAATCAATACTGACAACAATAAAAAAAAAACCATGAAAATAATCAGAGCAATAAAACTAAAGAAAACAAATATAAAAAAACAAACAATAATAACAACAACAGAAACAACATTAACAATTCATCATCATCAAGTGCCTTGCCGACTGGCGTGGGCGATTATGCCTCTCCATAATCTGCGATCTCCTGCAGCATGTATCAGTTTGTGTGCCGACACACCTCCATGCCATGCAACAAGACTGTCAAGCATCTTTTCTCGTTGCCTTCCTCTATCTCTCCTTTCACATATCTTTACAGTGGTCACAACATGTTCTATTTTCCCTCTTCTCATAACATGGCGGAAAATGATGACTGTCTCCTTCTGATGTCTGTGATAAGTTGTCTTCGGGCTCCGCCTCTTTCAAAACCTCTTGGTTGCTCTTTTTGGCTGTCCAAGGTATTCTAAGCATTCTTCTGTAAACCACATCTCCGAGGCCTCCCATTAACAATTACAACAATAAAAACAACAGCAACAACTACAACAAAAACAGCAGCAAAAATTGCAACAAAAACAAAAAGCAATAACAGAAACAAAAGCATTAACAATTTGTTTGATGATTGCTGAATTTAGAATCGACATCAAAGCACTCGGGACACCCCCATAAGCTCTCCGTCCCCATCTTCAGCAGCAAACGAAGAGTTCCAGTTCAGATGGTACCAGTAACTATCTGATTGTGTATCCGTCTCATCTTTTCCCAGAGTGTTGAGCGTCGGCCAGATACCCTGGTAACTCCTCGCAACGCAATTCTCTTCAGACCGTAATGATCTATCAGTGCCTCCGCACTGTTCACCCGCTCCCAAAAGGCCCTCACATCATCTAGATTGTCATGCATCAATTCACCACCAAGTGGTGCAGAACTGGCTAGTCTATCTGCCGGCTCATTTCTCAAAACACCGGCATAATCTGGAGAGAATATCCAAAGAATACTAACTACCCCGGACCTCTGAGGTGATGCTTGCCACTCTGCACAAAGCAGAGTCTGTCTCTACCTTTCTCAACATACTCTGAGAGTCAGTGACAATCACGGCATGTGTGTTCATCTGATCTCAAGCCAGTGGAAGGTAGCAATGACTGCCTATCCTCCATTCTCAAACTAGACGTCGTGATATCATAGCATTAACAATTATAACAGCAAAACCAACAACAACAACTGTAACAACAGAAGCAAAATTACCAAATTATAACAGCAAAAACAACAGCAACAATTGTAACAACAAGAACAAACTTCACAAAACCAGCAACAAAAACAATATAATCTTCAAACAGAGACCGTCCGGTAAAAGTCATGTGGCAACTGTTGACATCTGAACATGTCTGTAGGTGGCGGACGAAATATTAACTCTCCCATCCTCGCTTCCACCCACAATTACTACTCAGCTCCTTTGCAGAACATCGCTCTCATCACGGACTGTCTGAAAGACACTCAGTCTCTCGTCAGCTCTCCCATCTCGTGCACTTTCATGCCCAAGATGTTAATTATATCCCGTGTCCATCCTTTTTTCGGGTCAGCATCTACCGCTCTTTCCTGGAACCATGCCTTCTGCTATTATTTTGTCCAATCTGCCATGGCAAATACTAAATGAATCAGAAATCTCTTGTAAGTTTCAGATGTCAGGGACGTGTTTTAGAAAATTGTCAATGCTGTTGTCCTGAACCAGAGATAAACAACATGGTGACATTTTCCTGGCCCAGCTAGGACCGGTCATGTTTGGTATATAATGTATTATCCAACCTTCATCTCCCCATTGATTGCTGACGGGAAGTGTTAAACGCCTTTCTTCAGTTCTATGATGTTTGGAGTCATCTGGGATGTTAGGTCAGTGTGAGGGCAACTCCAAATAACTAGTGTAATTATGAGATGTGAAATCTGCGCTAGGCAATAAGAGATAACTCGAAACAGATGCTAAGAGTCAAACGTGATTGGGAGGCAACCATTAGTAAGTAGTATATGAGTTAATAATCCATAATATTTTTAGGACGTTGACGCTATATATTCTTAGTAATTTATTGTCTTTATTCTTTGTTCGCCCCCAATTTACTTCACGTCACTCTATATCTTTCTTCTTTGGGACACGTCACGCCACTCTATATCTTTCTTCTTTGGGACACATCACGTCACTCTATATCTCTCTTCTTTGTGACACATCACGTCACTCTATATCTCTCTTCTTTGGGACACATCACGTCACTCTATATCACTCTTCTTGGGACACATCACGTCACTCTATATCTCTCTTCTTTGGGACACATCACGTCACTCTATATCTCTCTTCTTTGGGACACATCACGTCACTCTATATCTCTCTTCTTTGGGACACATCACGTCACTCTATATCTCTCTTCTTTGGGACACATCACGTCAACTCTATTATCCTCTTCTTTGGGACACATCACGTCACTCAATATCTCTCTTCTTTGGGGACCCATCACGTAAATATATATCTCTCTTCTCTTGGGACACCCATCACGTTCACTCTATATCTTTTCTTCTTTGGGACACATCACGTCACTCTATATCTTTCTTCTTTGGGACACATCACGTCACTCTATATCTCTCTTCTTTGGGACACATCACGTCACTCTATATCTCTCTTCTTTGGGACACATCACGTCACTCTATATCTCTCTTCTTTGGGACACATCACGTCACTCTATATCTTTCTTCTTTGGGACACATCACGTCACTCTATATCTCTCTTCTTTGGGACACATCACGTCAATCTATATCTTTCTTCTTTGGGACACATCACGTCACTCTATATCTTTCTTCTTTAGGACACATCACGTCACTCTATGTCTTTCTGCTCTGGGACACATCACCCCACTCTACATCTCTCTTCTTTGGGACACATCACGTCACTCTATATCTTTCTTCTTTAGGACACATCACGTCACTCTATATCTTTCTTCTTTAGGACACATCACGTCACTATATATCTTTCTTCTTTAGGACACATCACGTCACTATATATCTTTCTTCTTTAGGACACATCACGTCACTATATATCTTTCTTCTTTAGGACACATCACGTCACTATATATATTTCTTCTTTAGGACACATCACGTCACTCTATATCTTTCTTCTTTAGGACACATCACGTCACTCTATATCTTTCTTCTTTAGGACACATCACGTCACTATATATCTTTCTTCTTTAGGACACATCACGTCACTCTATATCTTTCTTCTTTAGGACACATCACGTCACTCTATATCTTTCTTCTTTAGGACACATCACGTCACTCTATATCTTTCTTCTTTGGTACACATCACGTCACTCTGTGTCTTTCTTCTTTGGGACACATCACGTCACGTCACTCTGTATCTATCTTCTTTAGGGCACATCACGTCACGTTACTCTGTATCTTTCTTCTTTGGGATACATCACGTCACTCTGTATCTTTCTTCTTTGGGATACATCACGTCACTCTATATCTTTCTTCTTTGGGACACATCACGTCATTCTATATATTTCGTTTTTGGGACACATCACACACGTCACTCTGTATCTTTCTTCTTTGGGACACATCACGTCACGTCACTCTATATCTCTCTTCTTTGGGACACATCACGTCACTCTATATCTTTCTTCTTTGGGACACATCACGTCACTCTATATCTCTCTTCTTTGGGACACATCACGTCAATCTATATCTTTCTTCTTTGGGACACATCACGTCACTCTATATCTTTCTTCTTTAGGACACATCACGTCACTCTATATCTTTCTGCTCTGGGACACATCACCCCACTCTACATCTCTCTTCTTTGGGACACATCACGTCACTCTATATCTTTCTTCTTTAGGACACATCACGTCACTCTATATCTTTCTTCTTTAGGACACATCACGTCACTATATATCTTTCTTCTTTAGGACACATCACGTCACTATATATCTTTCTTCTTTAGGACACATCACGTCACTATATATCTTTCTTCTTTAGGACACATCACGTCACTATATATCTTTCTTCTTTAGGACACATCACGTCACTCTATATCTTTTTTCTTTAGGACACATCACGTCACTCTATATCTTTCTTCTTTAGGACACATCACGTCACTATATATCTTTCTTCTTTAGGACACATCACGTCACTCTATATCTTTCTTCTTTAGGACACATCACGTCACTGTATATCTTTCTTCTTTAGGACACATCACGTCACTCTATATCTTTCTTCTTTGGGACACATCACGTCACTCTGTGTCTTTCTTCTTTGGGACACATCACGTCACGTCACTCTGTATCTTTCTTCTTTGGGGCACATCACGTCACGTTACTCTGTATCTTTCTTTTTTGGGACACATCACGTCACTCTGTATCTTTCTTCTTTGGGACACATCACGTCACTCTATATCTTTCTTCTTTGGGACACATCACGTCATTCTATATATTTCGTTTTTGGGACACATCACACACGTCACTCTGTATCTTTCTTCTTTGGGACACATCACGTCACTCTATATATTTCGTTTTTGGGACACATCACACACGTCACTCTGTATCTTTCTTCTTTGGGACACATCACGTCACGTCACTCTGTATCTTTGTCTTTGGGACACATCACGTCACTCTGTATCTCTCTTCTTTGGGACACATCACGTCACTCTATATCTTTCTTCTTTAGGACACATCACGTCACTCTATATCTTTCTTCTTTGGGACACATCACGTCACTCTATATCTTTCTTCTTTGGGACACATCACGTCACTCTGTATCTTTCTTCTTTGGGACACATCACGTCACTCTATATCTTTCTTCTTTGGGACACATCACGTCATTCTATATATTTCGTTTTTGGGACACATCA
>CAJHNH020000899.1:55080-125080 GCA_905116865.2 Candidula unifasciata
TGTGAAAGTCTGAGGTATGTGTGTGAAAGTCTACGTATGTGTGTGAAATCTCTCGTGGTGTGTGCCTTCTAGTTTGTGTGAAAGTAACACGTATGTGTGTTGCAGGTCTTGTATGTATGTTAAGTCTCGTCCTGTGTGTGAAAGTCTCCCTCGTATGTCTACGACCAGTCTACGTATGTGTGTATAAAGTTTTACGTTATGTGTCATCTGAAATTCTTTCGTATATGTGCCCAAGTTCAGTCGTATGTGCTGTGATGATGTCTACGTATGTGTGTTGAGTTTACGTATGTTATGAAAGTCGTTGTATGCTTCTGAAAGTCCAGTACTGCTGTGTGAAAGTCTTTGTATGTGTGAAAGTCTTCGTATGTGTATGAAAGTCTACGTATGTGTGTGAAAGTCTACGTATGTGTATGAAAGTCTACGTATGTGTGTGAAAGTCTACGTATGTGTGTGAAAGTCTACGTATGTGTGTGAAAGTCTACGTATGTGTGTGAAAGTCTGAGTATGTGTGTGAAAGTCTACGTATGTGTGTGAAAGTCTACGTATGTGTGTGAAAGTCTACGTATGTGTGTGAAAGTCTACGTATGTATATGTGAATGTGAAAGACTCAAGTTTGTGTGTTTATGAATGTTACGGATGGATGAATAGATGCATGTTTGTGCATGCATGTTTGTGCATGTATGTTTGTTTGTTTGTGTGTGTGTGTGTGTGGGTGTGTTTGTGTGTATGAGTTTGAATGTATGCAGTACTGTTCATGCTTCTGTGTATTTAATTTGATATTTACTTTCTGTACATTCTTTATGAACATATTCTCCTTTTTCTTTTTCATCATTCCAGTCCCTTGAGGTTCTTTGCTGCAGATATCACCCGCCTCCATTCATCTCTCTGGTTGGCCTTCTCTTTCCAGCTGGTAACACCAAGTGTTTGCAGGTCTGTCTGTATATTATATCTCTCCTTCGTCTTCTTGGTCTCCCTCGTGGTCTACGACCATTCATTTCCCTGGTGTATACAGTTTTTACTTCTGTGTCATCTGACATTCTTTCAATATTGCCCAACCATTTCAGTCTATTGGCTCTCATGATGTTAATGATCCGTGGTGATTTAAATAGATTATGAATTTCGTTGTTGCTTCTCACTCTCCATTCACTGCTGTTAGCATCTTTGATAAGTCCAAAGATTCGTCCTGAGACTGTTTTCAAAAACCTGTAATAAGGCTTCATATCTTTTAGTTGTGCTCTAAGTTTTAGAGCCACATAACACGACTGGTGTTATCCACGTTTTGTATATTTTGAACTTGGTGTTACGAGACAGACACTGTCTTTTGCAGATATTGAAGAGCATAGTATACTTTATTTCTAGATTGTATTGTAGATTGTATTTCTTCTCTCAGCATGTTGGAGTATTTGAAGTTTACATCCAAGTACTGATACGTTTCCGTTCGTTTGATTTTCATATTATCGACTTGTATGTGGCCGGAGTTTATATCCTTTCTCTGTCTAGTTTTTATCATGTATTATGTCTTATCTTGATTGATAACTAGTCCCATTTTCTGAGCTAATTCTTTTAAGACATTCAGTGTTTTAACAGTCTCTAGTTAATTTTCTCCAACGATATCAATATCTTCATTTATGAACATATAATGGTTTATAAATCATTGGCACCTTTCCGTCTTTCCAGGCGATAATGTTATATTGCATATATGGCGATGGCGAGTATGACTAGCAAGACGCGCCCGTGTCAAGAAAATTCTTCCACAATGATAGCATGAGATTTCAGGACCATTGCTAACAACATTTGTGTTTAATCCGTTTCTTTTCAGACGCTCAACTCTCACCCTTTCTGCAATCATTTCTTCCTTCAGTCTCATTCCCTTCCCGATATGCCCTTTCCACACAACACGGTCCATGGCATCTTGTTCCCACGAGTCCACCTCAATACCTGTATCATTCATGTCCTGCTTGCACACATCTTTATAACGTAGTAAAGGTCGGACTCGACATCTTCTTCCTGTCTTTAATTCACCATAAAGGATGTCCTTAGGGACTCTGCCATTCTCCATTCTCCAGGTGTGGCCTAGCCACCTTAGCCTTCGTAGTTAGCATGGAAAAGACTGTTGTAGTACCTGCTCTTTCCAGTACCTATATTATATCGTAAAGCTGACTCGTTTTGTTTCCCTTTTTTTCCCTGTCATTTCAAATTAGATTGCATGATCTGTGAACAATAGGGCAGGACAAAAGAGGCTGTCTATCACGACTATTACACAAACAGACATATGATTATACATGAATACGCCCAGAAAGACAGACAGACGCCAACACAAATAGACAACACTAGCAATTGACAGAGAGCAAAGAAGCGATTCAAAAATAAAAGCACATAGACATATTCATTTGACAGACACTCGCGCAGACACACATACATAGACAGAGCAGACACAAACACAGACAGACCGCATGACACCATTCTACATTTGAATCTGCCACTGTCACAAACACATTTGATGCAAGAGTTGTGGGAAATTATTGTCTCGTACAAAAGACCGTCATCGCACTCACGGCCCTGCATGGGGCTGATGACTGCTTCGTTGGCTGGCAAAAGAAATCAATACGTCTTTATAATCAACATCATTATTATCAACAACAAAATTCATCTCACTGTCATAATCAAACCATCATAACGCCATCATCACATCATCATCAAAACATCATTCTTATCACATCATCACTACCACACCATCACTACGACATCATCACTACCACATGATCACTACCACATTATCACCACATCATCCCTACCACATCATCACTACCACATCATAACCACATCATCCCTATCAAATCATCAATACCACACAAGAACCACATCATCCCTACCACACCATCACTACCACACCATCACTACCACATCATCACTACCACATCATCACTACCACATCGTCAACACATCATCACCACCACATCATCCCTACCACATCATCGCTAACACATCATCACTACACATTATCACTACCACATCATCACTACCACATCATCACTACCACATCATCAATAATAAATTATTACTACCACATCCTCACCACATCATCACCACCACATCATCACCACATAATCCCTACCACATCATCACTACCACAGCATCACTACATCATCACTACCACATCATCAACACTTCATCACTATAACATCATCATTACCACATCACCATCACATCATCACTACACATCACCACCTTATCGTCACCATCACATCATCACTACCACAACATCACTACTACATCATCACTACCACATCATCATTACATCATCACTACCACATCATCACTACCACATCATCACTACCAGATCATCACCATCACATCATCACTATCACATCATCACTACCACATCATCAGCACATCATCATTAATACATCATCATCAAAACATCATCACTACCACATCATCACTACCACATCATCACTACCACATCATTACTACCACATCATCAATAACAAATTATTACTAACACATCATCACCACATCATCACCACCACATCATCACTACCACATCATCACTACCAGATCATAACCATCACATCATCACTATCACATCATCACTACCACAACATCAATACCACATCATCAGCACATCATCACTAATATATCATTATAAAAACATCATAACTACCACATCATCACGACATCATCACCTTATTATCACCACATCATCACTACCACATCATCACTACCACATCATCACCACATCATGACTACCACATCATCACTACCACCTCATCACTACCACATTATCACTACCACATCATCACTACCACATCATCACCACATCATCATTAAAACATCATCACTAACACATCATCACCACATCATCACTACATCATCAATACATCATCACCACATCATCACCACACCGTCACTACATCATCACCACATCATCACTACCACATCATCACTACCACATAATCACCACATCATCACCACCACTAAATCACTACCATATCATTACTACCACATCATTATTACTACCACATCATCACCACATCATCCCGATCACATTATCACTACCACATGGTCACCACATCATCACTACCACATCATCACTACCACATCATCACTACCACATCTTCACTACCACATCATCACTACCACATCATCACTACCACTTCATCACTACCACATAATCACTACCACATCATCAATACCACATCACCACTACCACATCATCACTAAAACATCATCACTACCACATCATGACTACCACATTATCACTACCACATCATCACCTCATTGTCCCTAACACATCATAACTACCACATCATCACTACCACATCATCACTACCACATCATCACTACCACATCATCACTACCACATCATCACTACCACATCATCACTACCACATCATCACTACCACATCATCCTCAATATTTTCAGTGCGGTCGTCAAAGAATGAAAAAACCTCCGCCGCTTCACAAATGTATTCGGATAAGTCTACTACAATAACTATTGTTAAGGTCGTTCGTTGCGCAATCACACTTATGTAATCTGTATGCCGTACTGTCCTTTTCCATTGGTTATGTTTTCTAGCCGCAACTTTCCATTTGTAACTCTTTATAGAATTTTTCTAAACGCTTACAAGTTTAACATTACTGTCTCTTTTCGGCGACATTTTAATTAATTTTCACAATGCAACGGCTGTTCAAACCATCTCAGTCAAGGGAAGTTGGAGGTTATCAAGGTTATCTATATCACAATGTTTCATTTGTGTTTGTAACCCTTTTATTTTTTGTGTACCTGTATGTGTGTGTGTGTGTGTGTGTGTGTGTGTGTCTGTGTGTGTGTGTGTGAGAGGAAGAGATAAATAGAGAGAGAGAGAGAGAGAGAGAGAGAGAGGGGGGGGGAGAGAAAGCGAGTGTTAAGTCGTTTTCGTGACCTGTTATAAAGGAAAAAAAAGTTTTAAAGTGACAAACATGAGTTTTATTACCCAAAGTGTTATTTCGTTGAGTAAAGCTTGACACTGATGTTTTGTTTATTGACTAACGTACTTTTGGTTGTCCTTTCTTTGTGTACAGTTGACTAAATTACTCCCATACACACATCAATTTTTTTCTTTCTGATATACAGTACCATTGCTTTTTCTCCCATTTGTAGACTGAAAGGATATAGTTTTGTCGTCCAGCTAGTTAGCTGAGTGCACGGCGTGACACTGTGAGCTGCGGATTTCATTTGAAATATTTTTTCGACTATGTCCAGCGTTGACCATTGCTTTTTCTCCCATTTGTAGACTGAAAGGATATAGTTTTGTCGTCCAGCTAGTTAGCTGAGTGCACGGCGTGACACTGTGAGCTGCGGATTTCATTTGGAATATTTTTTTCGACTATGTCCAGCGTTGTGCTGTGAACTGTTGATTCAGAAAATAGCGCGTGGTCTGTTGTCACAGAATTTGTGGTGCCTTATGTGATTAAAACTGATCTCGTGTGCAACTACTTATCTGTGTGTAACTGGTTACTGTTGATGATAAGCTGCATTTCTGATGTCGGAATGTTTGTGTTGGCACTTCTAATCGCTGCCGTATGCTTTTAATGCGCATGTATGCTAGTGCTTTTGCTGAGACAGCAGTCTGTCAATCTTTCCACAAGGGACAGTGATGAACATTCTGTGTGTTTTTCGTCGGCACAGAAGCTATGCAGCTTTGGGATTACAGGTTTGCCATGAAGCTGAAACTAAGATTATCAGATTACACACACACACACACACACAACACACACACACACACACACACACACACATACACACACACACACACACACACACATACACACACACAACACACACAACACACACATACACATACACACACACATACAGACACATCATCCCACTTCCCCAATCTCACGAAAAGAAACGCAGCGTATGAGATGTTGCAAAGTGAAGCTGACTTTTTCTACAAGGGAAAATAGCCTGCAATGTTTACCTGATCGTACATGTTCATCTGATCTGTGACAATGAATCGTCAATGGTCTACTATAGTGGGGTTAAATTTTGTGAACATGAAACTTTGTGACTTTGCTTTTAATGCTTTATGAATTCCTTAACAAGAGTCGCGCTTTTCAAACCAATTCAGATGTAAATTCACTGGTCAAGTATGACTCCCCTGGCTACCGAACACCGACTAACATCTTTGGACGTTTGCAAGCTGGTCAGTCAGAAAGCGTAGTGGTTAGAAGTACTATTTGTGGCCTTAGAAAGGAGCTCGCTCAGTAGCAGACTGGTTGTCCAGTGGAAGACGCCGAGTCACAACACCTGTCACAGGCTGCTTCATACGGCTCCGTCACTGGAGAATCCGTTAGTATCTTCCTCATCCACAGTCCAGTCAATGCCAGCGATTTGTTGCTTTTCAGTTCATGCGAGAGTAGTCCCAACCAGCTGCATGACGCCAGTCTTTTAGGCTTAAAGACCCTGCAGAGATCTTGTTCTTGCCGATCGGCATTTGCCAGAACTGATTTATTAGGCAAACTAATAGACTGCGCGAATTAATGCAGAAGGGTTCGTTTTATGAGAAATCATTCTTTGTGCTCCAGGATCTTGATAGACGGAGAAAAGTTTACCTTAGATTCCATGAGTGCTACCCATGACGGTGGGGATGGGGCTCCTCGACATACTTGTGAAGGTGTACTAAATGTACAAGGGGAAGAAACGATCTTTCGTTTTCAATGTGTACTAAATGTACAAGGGAAAAAACGATCTTTCGTTTTCAATGTGTACTAAATGTACAAGGTAAAAAGCGATCTTTCGTTTTCCAGGTGTACTAAATGTACAAGGGGAAAAACGATCTTTCGTTTTCAATGTGTACTAAATGTACAAGGGAAAAAGCGATCTTTCGTTTTCAAGATGGTGACTAAAGGCGCTTTTTTCGATGCTGCGATTTTTCTTGGATTGTTCTGCTCTCTTGCCATTGATTTCTATTTTTTTGCGCGTGCCCAATGCAGGATGCACTCTTTTTGTCATGACAGCAGCATGCATCCAACACACGAGAAGACTGAATCTCGTCAGCCGGGGACTTTTTTCAATTTGAAGGAATCGACGCATATGGTTAACTCAATGGCCACAGGAAGAAGTAAACTAGTGAAGACTGGAGAACACATGAGTGGCCGACGACAGGTCGCTGAAATTCGTTGACCCATGCCTATTCACTTTTGGCTGCACGAGGATCTTCTGCAGAATAACGCTAGACCTCATGTGGCACAACTTTCGCACCCAGTTCTTCGCTAAAAACAATATCTAGAACATTTCGTGACCAGGCAGGTCATCAGACATGAGCCAGATAGAAGGCTTTTTGGATGAACCCTACAAACGAGTCTGTCAGCGAGACGTCGCTCCAGGCAATCTCAGAAACTTGTCTCTTGCACTCAGAGACGAGTGGGAAACCATCGCACGACATCATGTCCAACAACACATCAGCTCAATGTCACAGAGTTGCCGTTCTCTAACAGAGATCAGAGACGGCGATGCACCGTACAGAAACAGAGGTCATATTTGCAAAGAATAAAAGTACGAATCAAATATCATGAACATCGTTACATTTTTCAAATCATTTCTTCGAGTCAAGATTGAAACAAAAATAGTCCGTCAAAAATTGCCGTACAAGTTTGAGGTTGAATGTCCATTTCAACTGCAAAAGTGTTGCTTTTCCTTTTGTCTATAGTAGTCTACTTACTTTGTTCCACGACCCCAGCCTCGGACACGGCTGCCACAGCCAGCAGTAGAACCATCACGTGCAGCACAAACATCTCTGATTGGTCGCTGAGAGTAGATCAAACTTCAGTCAACACTCGCTCAACAACTTCTACCACTGGCTGTTTTGTTGCAGTTTATATACTGTTTCCTTGCCAGCTGCGTTTCCTGGACTGATTATTTATCTATTATATATTCCCAAACTTTTTTTTGAGTCGCAACTCCATTTTCTAGAAACAAAGTGACCCCCCACACCCCTCCCACAACCACACAATACTTTAACAAACAGGCTTTTAAATAGGGTCAACGAAAAGACTTCAAAAAAAGATTTTTCAGTATAATACAATTAAAAAAAATTACTACAGATTAATACTATATGTGGAGGGAAAAGCCCGACCAGCAAATTTGCGTCCAGTAGTTTGCCATTGCTTTCTGGGCGGTCGGCTTTCTTGATACCACTGTCGAAACCAACGTAAGGTGCATGGCCCGCAGCTGGGATCGAACCCAGCATCCCAACATTACGAAGCGTTCGCATCGACTTAGCCACAGAGCCGACCTGACAATTAGGTCATGAAACTAATTCCATAAAAAAAAAAAAAAAAATAAAAAGTTGAAGATATAACCTGTATTTTATTCAAAGTAAGCCCCTTGTGCATTGATACAGCGGGTGACACGATCTAACTAACGCTAGAACGACCTCTGTTGTTCTTCTGTTTTTATGGCCCTTAAAGTCAATGTTACGACCTTTGGATGTCATCAATATTTTGTAAAGAAGCGTCCTTTCAACGGAAACTTTAATTTTGGAAATAGAAAATTAGTCACAAATTGGGGGAACTGGGTGGATGGTTGAGAACACGCATCAGTTTTGGGGCCAGTAATTCCTTTAGAACTACCGCCCTTTGAGCTCGTGCATTGACATGAAGAAGGGGAAAAAAATGGCCAGGTGTCGAATACAAACCAACAAGCAATAATTTTCTTGCCCAAATCTTCCACTAAAATGTTACGAATAGTTTCTGTATTAAACCAAATTCATCTACCATCATCCTCACAGTCGAACAAACCATCTTCTTGTATCCGTTCTCGGAATTTTGCAATGAGTTTCTCATTACGAACATAAATTGGGCGTCCAGGTTTAGTTACATTAGTAATCATTTCCATACCTCTTTTGAATCGTACATACGAGATGAAAATCTGTGCACGAGATAAACAATTGTTCCCAATAATGTTGTCGCATCAATTAAACTGTCGCAATGGCGCTTTTTCTGAGTTTTAAACAGAATGTAATGCTTTTTCGCTCCATGCTGATTACGTAACAACGCACCTCTGACTAGGTTAACACAATGGCGGCTTGTTTGTTGTCTGCTTATCAAGCGACGATGAAAAGTTGCCAGATCATAGACAAAGGTTGCCTCTTAGGATTCCATGCTATAATTCATAGATGGAATTTGTGTCTTGGCCATAATAAAATCATTCCTTATTCTCCGACCTTGTAGAAGGCTGAAAGAATTGGAGACAACAGAACGTCACACCCCTACAACATAGACCAGCGCGTGTGAAAGGTCATCAAACATGAATAAAAGAGCAAGAAATCTCGTTCGACAACGAGACGTCAGTGTTTGAGGTGGAAAACGTTACTAGCACCGAGTTTAGCTAAGCTGTCTTGGGACGTTTGGCTCTCTTGCATTGACCACTGTAGTGTCTGAGCCGTGTCGCACCGCTCCGCTTGTCGTTAACTGTACTTGTTGTGCTCCTCATCTGACCAAATTAAATCATGCAATGTGCTGCGCATCAGATTTTTGGAAACATAACAATTCCATTAGTGTATACAGCCTATTTATAATTATATCTTACGGAATTCGCTGGCATCAAAGGCAAACCTTAGCCGTCCGCAAGAAACACTGTTGGGTACACTAGGAAGCGACCAATCACAAGTGGAGCAGTGCCCACATTCCGCAAACAGACGGCTGTGTAGGATTAGATAGCGGGAAATTGTTTTGTGTATCTTCAAAGAAAAAAAAAAAAAATCTTTTTTCAGCTAACCACTGTCCGCTGATCCTACAGGAAACCCTCGATGACCCTATCTGGGGTAACAACCGATGGTTTGGGGACCTGTGACCCATGTACTGACAAAGTGTCCATTTTGCTGCCTTCAGGTATCAATCGTTCTTTCTAGAACCTGATATTCCGCGTGGTACCAACAACTTCCGGCAGTCGTGCATTAACGGGGAGACAAGTCTTACTTACACTAGGACAGGGGAATGCAATCTAAAATTATTGTTCTTTTCAGGGAAGACCAGATCCATTGGTTTGGTTGGCAGCTGGTCTATAAGGGAAGCTCCGACTGGCGGACAGACAGAACATAACTCCATATTCATACAAGACTGAAAGAGGCCTACCAATAACAATACTGCGGCTGCTGCTACTGCTGGTGATGCTGTTGCTGCTGCTGCTGCTGCTATTGTTATGTTTGAATGTTCTCATTTCTAAAGTTGTGTTCGAAATGTTATTTTTACTGGGAAACATGAAACAATCAAAACAATAGAATTGAACATAAGGATAGGAAAATACATACATACAGATATGGATAGGAAAATACATACATACACGTATGGATTTTATATATCCAAGTGAAAAATATAGATGGAAAAAATTTCATAGGAATATGCATATAAACAATAGACACAAACATAAAGACTCAGGAATGTAGACATAAAATATTTATAGTAATATGGGTATGAGCATATGGGCAAGATACTTAAGATATGATCATATGACATAAACTCACTGACATAAACATTAAGTCTAGAACATTGAAATATTGAGATATATACATTTCACACTGTCAATTTATGCATAAGAAAATAGAGAGAAACGTGTCGACAATAAATAAGCATAGAAAAGACAATGTTCAGACAAAAATAGAGACACTCGACCACAAAGCCGATGAGAACGTTTAGCAAGACATAATGATCTTTGTTTCGTTTCCAAGATACAATTTTATTCGGGAATTCTCGTCATTGACGTTTGGTACTTATTTTCAAACTCAATAGTTGCATGTCCGGCAGAGCTATTTTAGCTGAAAATCTCTGAAATAGAATTAAAAACAGACAGGAATAATTAAAATTAGTTAAAGATAAGAAGGAACTTCAAATTCCATAAATCTCACAAGAACAGTCTTATCCATCTAATGGTGTCTCTCTCTCTCTCACCAAAGGGCATTAATGTTTAGCACAGATGTATCCGAAAATGTTAATTTTACTACTTTTGCTAATATATGGGTATGAACGTATCTGATTCTACTTCTGTTTGTGTAAATGTATACATAACCGTGTTTGTATCCGTGTTTATGAGTGTTAATGTATGTATAGGTTTATATGTATGTGAGCGTGTATGTATAATTTACGAGTGCGTATGTTTCCAAACGAGCGTTCGTATGTATCTGCATTATGAAAGTGTATGTACGCGTATGTAATTGTGGGCGTGTATGTTGGCATTGTGTGTGTGTGTGTGTGTGTGTAAGTTTGAGTGTTTGTATGCATTTCTGTATGAGACTCTAGGTTTGTGTTTTATGAAAGTTATGTGTGGATTGATGGATTTGAATATGCGTGTGTGTGTGCGTGTGTGTGTGTGTATTTGAATGTATGCGTGTACTATCCATGCTTTTGTGTATTTTATTTGATGCATATCATTATTTGACCAAACATGGTAATAAAAAAAAAAAAATATAGCTCATGTCATCTCAGTAGGAAAAATAAGTGTTTACAGAAGACGAATTTAAATTCTTGTAATTGTAAATTTGTACCTTTTCTGTAATGTGCTGACGAAAGCTTTCAACGTCTATTGTCCGTTCGTGTGAAGTTGACTCGTTTCTTTTGTTTTTCTCATTTCTAGTTCTAGCTTTTCCAGTTAGAAAAATGCATGGTCTGTCAACCATAGATAAAGACAAAACAGGCAGTCTGTCGCGACCGTTATTTACCTCTGCTGCATGTATCCCGATGTATATGGCGATTGGCACAGGGGTTCTCGCAATGTGCATTAACGATGTCCTGTTCTTAAGCTGGGCATTAGAATTACACTGTTGCTCTTATCTGGCCTAGGAAACCACTGTTCAACCAATCCAGTCTATATCGGTGTCAAGGACCTGATATCTATACTATTGAACTAGGGCTCGCTGTACGGCCCTGTGACAGACACACTATACCAAAACACACTCAACACATACACAAATGAAGCACACACATCATCTTTAATGACCAAAGAACAATATAACCTAAAACAACCTCTACAGTTATGGACAGTCCCCTAATCCGAAACTCTCGGGCAGTGGCGGCAGTTATATTTACCTATCCACCCCGGGCCATTCCCATGGATGAACCAAAGGACACGATTCCACCTCCTGTAGTGCAGCGCCAACTAGGCTACGATCTTCGCCATGCGAGACTCAGTGGCACACGCAGGGTGAGTGGTTCAAGTATTAGCGGACAATGTCAACGACAGCACAAGACGCAGATAACCCCCAAAAATCCAGGGACAAGAACACCTACCTAAACATGGTACAACCCCCTAGTCTTAGCATACTATCAGCACACGAGGAATAACAACAGCTAACCAACACATACGACGACAGCGTTAACACTACACAACCTATCTGTCAATTCCTAACAAAAAAATACAATCACGTCTCTCAAAATGTCCTCATCCTCACACGTCCCTTTTCTCTCTCTCCTCTCTCCGTTCAGCTCCGGTTCAAACGTGTACGTTGCACCAGTGTTCAAGCATCCCGGGTTTTCCCCGTATCATCAAATCAACTGGCTGAGCGCTGGTGCACATTTTTGGTCCGTCAAACACCAACATGTAGTTACACGACGTAATGTCTATACTCTGTCCCACACGGCTATGACAATCGGCGCATCTATCACATTAATGGCATACAGAAGGTCTCATACCTAAACAGGCATATTATTTTTAATGAATACCCATAAAAAGAGACAGATGCAAGCACAAATAGGCAAACACCAACAAAGGACAGAGAACAAGGCAATGAGACAAATATGAAAGCACACAGACCCATAAATATATAAATTTGACCGACACTGGCGCAGACACACATAGACAGACAGAGAATACAGACAAACCGGCAGACATAAACACAGACAGACCGCTGTCGCATGACACTGCTGCACATCTAAGCCTGCCACTAGGACATGTACAGTTGAAGCAATAGTTGATAGGACCATTTATCTTGTACAAAAGACCATCACTGCACTCAATGCCCTGCATGTGGCTAATGTCTCCTTCGTTTTCTGGCAAAAGAACGGAGTACGTCTTTATAATCAACATCATTATTACCAACAACAACTGCAACAAGAACAACATCACCATCATCCTATCATCGTAATGCCATCATTACATTATCATCATCACCACCACACATCATCACCACACATCATCACCACACATCTTCACCACACATCATCACCACACATCATCACCACACATCATCACCACACATCATCATTACACATTATCACCACAACACATCACCACAACACATCATCACCACACATCACCAACATCACATCATCATCATTGCTACTATTATTACACACTGACAATTACATTGTCATCTCACTTGCAACACCACAATATCATTACGACGACCACCACACATCATCACCACACTTTATCACCACACTTTATCACCACACTTTATCACCACACATCATCACCACACTTCATCACCACACATCATCACCACACTTTATCACCACACATCATCACCACACTTCATCACCACACTTCATCACCACACATCATCACCACATTTCACCACCACACATCATCACCACACTTCATCACCACACATCATCACCACACTTTATCACCACACATCATCACCACACATCATCACCACACTTCATCACCACACATATCACCACACATCATCACCACACTTCATCACCACACATCATCACCACACCTTATCACCACACATCATCACCACACTTCATCACCACACATCATCATCATCACACATCATCATCGCCACCATTATTACACACTGACAATGACAGTGTCATCTCACTAGCAACACACATCATCATTACGACGACCACCACCATCATCGTCATTATTATCACAACGTACCCATTTATCCTCACAACCACCATCATTACTATCATCACCATTATCATCACTTTAACTGCTATCCTCATTGTCGCATCATCATTACCATCACTACCATCAGTATTTTCATCGTCAGATTTATTATTATCGTCAGCGCGATTGTCATAGAAAAAAAAAACCCGACTCTATACAAATTTATTTTGATATATCGACTACAATTATATTTTTTTCCGTTCATAACTCGATCATGCTTATATAATCTGTTTGAATTTTAAATGAAGATCATTATATGAAAAAAGACATGTCATTGAAGGTAGGAAAAGAATTCTCGCAAGCTATATAGAGCCAGTTTTAAAAGCGCATTTGAAGCCTGGACAAATATAAAGAAGCGGAAAAGTATCTTAACTCTTTGAGTCCCAAGAAACGCATTTTCCGTTCACAGGTTACTGCCTAGAAGCTCAATGAACGCATAATGTGTAGATTTTACGTCTTTCTTGACTACCCCTTGGGCATGTGATGATAAACCCTCCAGGACTCAAAGAGTTAAGGTCTCGGAGATGTGGTTTTACAGAAGAATCCTCAACAGTAGTTTCTTGCACTCCGAGAAGAGTGGGAAGCCATCCCACAACAAAAGATCCAACAGCTCATCAGATCAATGCTGAAGAGATGCTGTTGTCTTAGAGACAATAGAGAAGGCCATGCACCCTACTGAAACTGAAGTCGCATCATCAAAGAATAAACGTGCAAACTAAATGTAATGAACATCAATGCATTATCGTGAAGTTTCTATATGTCAAGACCAAAACATTTATTTCGTCAAATAGTTTTTTTTTTTTTTTTCAAGTCTGAAGTAAGCTGTCTATTACAACAGCAAGAGTGTTTCGTTTTTGTTTATCAACAGTATAGTTACCCCGTGCCACGACTCCAGCCTCGGACATGGCTGCCACAGCCAGCAGTAGAACCATCACGTGCAGCATAAACATCTCTGATTGGTCGCCGAGAGTAGATCAAACTTCAGTCAACACTCGCTCAACAACTTCTACCACTGGCTGCTTTTTTGTAGTTTTTATACTGTTTCCTTGTCAGCTGCTTCTCCTGGACTGTTTATTTATCAGTGGTTCTAAAAATGTTTGATTTGTGACTCGACTTTCCGGAGGCAAAGTATCTCCAAGCTCGATATATTTAAAAATAGCTTTTTAATAGGGTACATGAAAACACTTGTAAACAAGATCTTCCACTATAATAAAGTTAACATTACTGCTGTTGAGTTTCGGTTAATACTAGCATCGTTTCTTTGTAGACATTTATTCTTTTATTGTTTTTGTTTCAGTTGAAGAATGTTGAAATCCGCTCTCGCAAATATACATCTACAATCAAAGGAAAGAAAAGCACGCATGCGTGGTGAGATTTTATTGTGACCTATCCACATCCGTAATTACCTCAGCTACAAAACAAATACCTGAAATAACATTTACCTTATTCACATGTCTGCTATTGTGCGATAAATATGACATACTTACTTAAGTGATTTTGATGACTTGAAAATGTAATGATGGTCCACCAATAATGACTGCGTAAGTTGAGGATGCAATACATCATATAAAGAAAGGAAAAGCCCCCAGGCCAGACAACATCTCACTGAAAGAAATCGAATCACTGGGAGATTTTGGAATTGAAATAATAACTAAACTTTTAAATGATATTTATAATGGTGAGTATATTCCAAATGACCTTTTAAAATCCATATTTATAGCTCTGCCTAAGAAACCAGGCACTATAAAATGTGAAGACCATCGCACAATAAGTCTTATGAGTCACATGACTAAGATTTTACTAAGAATAATTATGAGAAGATTAAGAAACAAAATTAAACCAGAAATCAGCGATGAACAATCTGGATTTGTAGAAGGAAAAAGTAGAAACAATGCCATATACATCCTAAGGACATTGTCAGAAAGAGCTATAGAAGTAAAGACTGATTTGTACATATGCTTCATAGACTATACAAAAGCATTTGACTGTGTGAAGCATGAAGAAGTAATCAAACTGTTAGAAAAATTAAACATTGATTGGAAAGATCTACGAATAATAAAGAATATGTATTGGCAGCAAACAGCAGCTGTAAGAATTAACAACTGTTAATCAGGCACTTTTCAAAGCATAGAGAGGGGCGTACGACAAGGATGTGTACTGTCACCTGATTTGTTTTCAATATACAGTGAATATATAATGAGAGCTTTAATTGGTATGCCAGGAATTGTGGTTGGTGGGCACAATATAAACAATTTACGTTATGCTGATGACACAGTCTTGATAGCAACAAGTCAGAAAGAACTACAGGAAATGATAAACATTGTGGTGTTAGAAAGTGGAAGAATGGGCCTCAGTTTGAATAATGGGAAGACAGAAGTAATGGTGATATCAAAGAAACGAATTATTCCTAAGTGTGTAATAAAAGTTGATGGTGTTATTTTAGGACAGGTACAGAAATTTAAGTATCTGGGCACATGGATAACATCAGATGGTAGATGCATAACTGAGATAAGAAATAGAATAGGACAGGCAAAAACTGCATTTTATAAAATGAAAAATATCTTGTGCAATATATCCTTGTCATTGAGAGTTAGAAAATTAATTCTTGCTTGCTACATACATCCAGTTTTAACATATGGCTGTGAATCCTGGACAATCGGTAGGCAGGCCAAACAATTTCTGGAGGCCTCGGAGATGTGGTTTTACAGAAGAATGCTTAGAATACCTTGGACAGCCAAAAAGAGCAACCAAGAGGTTTTGAAAGAGGCGGGAGCCCAAAGTCAACTTATTACAGACATCAGAAGGAGACAGTATTCATTTTTCGGCCATGTTATGAGAAGAGGGAAAATAGAACATGTGACCACTGGAAAGATATGTGGAAGGAGAGATAGAGGAAGACAACGAGAGAAGATGCTTGACAGTCTTGTTGCATGGAATAGAGGTGTGTCGGCACACGAACTGATACATGCTGCAGGAGATCGCAGATTATGGAGAGACATGATCGCCCACGCCAGTCATCAAGGCACCTGATGATGATGATGATGATAATGATGATGGTGATGATGATGATGAAAATGTAAATTAATTTTGCCAACCTTTCTAACAGAGTTTCGTGTCGACGGACGGTGATGAGTAAAACTTCCGACCAGAAAATAAAATTTTTAATGAGTTTAGCTAGATTGTCTTGGGATTTTTGGCGCAGCTGCTGTGACGATTGTAGTGACCTGAAAGTGCAGCACCTCTCCGCTCGTACTTGGCCGGCTTCTCAGCAAACAACGGAAATAATGCTAGGCATAGGATTCTTGGAAGCACAATTATTCCATTAGTGTCGACACACGATGTTGTTATTACATCTTACAGAATTCACTGCTACCGAAGGTATCTTTAAAAAATGTTCACAGCTCACTTATGGCCGGTAAACCGCTGGCGACCCTCTGTGGAGTCACCATCCATGGACAAAATAGAGTGAACATTAAGAGAATACAGGCAGAACAATGGGTGAACATTGATAAAACAGAGAACACTGGTAGAACACAGATAGAATAATGGGAGAACATTGATAAAACAGAGAATATGGATAGAACACAGACAGAACAATGCGAGAACATTGATAAAACAAAGAACACTGATAGAACACAAACAGAACAATGGAAGAACATGGACAAAATACAGAGAACACTGACAGAACACAGACAGAACATTGGGAGAACATTGACAAAACACGGAGGGAAAAATTAGAGAGCAAAGTTAGAAAGTAGGAATTGACAGACAAATATGAAGCTAACCAATTCATACAAAAATGTCTGTTTTGATGGAGCACTGGGCTGAGATATTTTCTGTTGGGTGTTTACGACAACACCTGACACTTGTGGAGATGTATCTCTTCTTCTTCTTCTTCACTTCCTCTTTTACCGCTGTGGGTGTCGAGGGAGATATAAGGTTCTGTTTCTAGCTCTTCTGGCTGCCTCGACCATAGGCACATCGTGCTGTTGTAGAGTTTCTCTGATGTTATCCTTCCATCTTGTTCTTGGTCTACCCCGTGCTCTACGTCCTTCTTCTCTTTCCATGTATGCTTTGTATGGTATGGTATCACAAGGCATTCTCTGTAAGTGGGCAAACCATTTCACTTGCTGTCTTTGTATGTAATCCAGAATTGGTTCTGTGCCGACTTGTTCTCTTATGATCTCATTCCTGATCCTATCTCTTATGGTCACTCCTACAGCCCTTCTCAGACATCTCATTTCCGTGGTTACTAATTTTCTTTTATGGTTTGTTGTGTGAGTGACCATGTCTGGCACTGGTAGCACAGAGTTGGAATAAATATGCTTTGAATAAGATGTCTGTTTGTGCTGATTGGGATTGTCTTATGCTGTAAGAGGGGGGCTAGCTGTCGACATACTTGGTTTGCTTTACTGCATCTAATGTCAATTTCTTTATCCAATTTCCCATCTTCGGTAAATGTAGTTCCCAGATATTTAAACTCACATGACTGTTTAATGCCTTTGTATTCTATTGCTATGTTTAGATCTGTCTTCTTTTTTTCGATTGACATTACTTCTGTCTTTTCAGTGTTGATTCTCATATTATTTGTTTTACATTCTTCATTCATGGATGTTAGATCTTGTTGCAATTTCATGGCTATGGAGATGTACAGATTGATGAAAATGGATGTTTCATTAACAATTCGTCCAGAAAATCGTCTACCGAAAGTTTACAAGTGTAGAGAGAGATCCAGGAAATCTTCTTTTTCTTCTTGACGTTCATCAGTTGCAAACTCCGATCTGGCGTTCTGGTTGTTTATCCACTTCTGGATTTAATCTTGTTTCAAAACTTAGTTCCTCTACTCCCAAGAAACCTACTTCAATTGGAAAATCTATCTATCCACCGAATAACGGTCCTAAATTATCGGGGCGGAAAATATACCCTAACAGGGCCTCAGTCAATTGTGCACTCCCGTCGTCCTAAATTGCGCATTTCCGGCGACTTTCGCCACCGCCGAGAGTATCCCTCACGCGGCGTGGATTGGGGCTAAACTGGATGGCTAGGACTCACGAGCAAATGAAATGAAGGAAGCTGCGGGAGATGCGGTAGCTGCTGCTCCTGAGTCCTAGCCATCTAGTTTAGCCCCAATCCACGCCGCGTGAGCGGCGTCTGAGATACTCTCGCCGGTGGCGGAAGTCGCCGCAAGCGTGCAATTTAAGACGACGGAAGTGTGCAATAGACACGTGAATGAGGCCCTGTTAGGGTATTTTTCGGCCCCGATAATTTAGGAACGTTATTCGGGAGATAGCCGAGAGTCCTCTCTTTAGTCGACCCCTACAACATTCACTGGAGGCAACCAAAGTGTCCCCTCCCCCCCCCCCTTTTTTTTTACTGAACCACAATTGGATCCCTGAACCCACACGTAGAATAACGTTAATAACTTTAATAAGCAAGATGGACGTTAACAACAATGAGGTCATCCCCTGCTGGATTACCCGGTCACATGTTGTCCCTGGCAATGTGAGAAATTGCACCTGGCAACTGGGAGTATCAACTGTGGAATCTGCTGATTCAAGTACGTGGTCGATCAGATAAACGTTTACATTAGAGTTTTGAGCCCAACATCTGTCTGTTTAAACCTCAGTGTGAGAAAACATGCATTAATTACCCAAATGTTTTGTTCATGTTTTGTGTTTGACTCTGATTTTATATTGTTTGCTTATGAGCCAGCAGTTGTGTATTGCTGTAAATTTGAGTGGAAAGTTTACTTTATAGAGACTAATCGACAGTCGACGGGTGATGTAGTCAACATCCTGCTGGCCATCTTGACTTCCCAAGACTTTACCTGATACACCCTTTACGATAAAGGGGAGGGGGCACTCTGGCTGCCTCCAATGGAAGCCAAGGTGGTTTTTGAAACAAATCCGACTCGTGGATTCAAACACAAGATCTTCGAGCTGGTAAGCTAGCGTATAGACCAGTGATTCTCAAAGGTTTTTTTTTTTTTTTGGTCACTGCTCCCCTTACAAGTAAAAAAAAAAAAAAAAAATTATTGTTCAGAGTACCTTCTCTCTGAAAAATGTATCATCATTAGGTGAAGAAGAAGAAGAAGGTGACATCTTGGAAATCATAGACGGTCACCTTTCGTCACTCTTAACGATCACCAAAAGCATGCACGTGGCTCAACCAACCAGGCATATGTCTCTCTCCTTTCCCGTTGTCTTCTTTATACAAATCCTGCCAGCTATCATTAATTTCTCGGGTCTGTTCCTTGCATTAAAATATACAAGGTCCGAAAATTAGGTAATGAGACTGACTTTATTATGGCTAAAACAAAAATGCCATTTATGATTCAGAGCGTGGAATCCAAAGAGGCAATCATCGTTTATGATCTGACAACTTTTTATCGCCACCCGATAAGCAGACAACAAACAAGCCGCCATTTTGTTAACCTAGTGAGATGTGCTTTGTTACGTAATCAGCAGGGAGCACACACACACACACACACAAAGCTGACATTTAATTATGTTTAAAACTCTGGAAAAAAAAACGCCATTGCAACAGTTGAATTGATGCGACAAGTTTATAAGAATAATTGTTTACCTCGTACACAGATTTTGAGCTGTTATTCACGATTCAAAAGTTGTGTGGAAATAATTTTTAATGCAACTAGACCTGGACACCAAATTTCTGTTCTTAATGAGGAACTCATTGCAAAAGTCAAAGAGCGGATGCAAGAAGATATCTTTTTTTTTTTTTTTTTGACTGTGAACGGTGGTAGTTGAATTTGGTGGTAATGCAGAGACTATTCGTAAAATTTTAGTGGAAGATTTAGGCAAGAAAAAAGTTGCCTGCCGGTTTGTATTCAACACCTGGCAATTTGTTTCTTACTCATGACAATGCACCGGCTCAAAGGGCAGTAGTTGTACAAGAATTTTTTGGCATGTTCTTAACCATCCATCCAGTTCTCCCGGATTTGTCTCCATGTGACTATTTTCTATTCCCAAAATTAAAGTTGCCATTGAAAGGACACTTCTTTGACAATATTGATGACATCCAATGGGCCGTAACATCGACTTTAAGGGCAATAACAACAGAAAAACTACAGAGGTCGTTAAAGTGTTTGTTAGATCGTGCAGCTCGCTGTATCAATGCACAAGTAGCTTACTTTATATACAATACAGGTAACATCTTCAACTGTTGATTATTTTAATTTTTATGCAGTAAATCTCATCACTTAATTGTCGGACCTTGTAATTTCAGTCATCGAACACAGAATAATATATCTGCCGTTTTTGTTTTGTGTCGTCTTTTTAGAACCTGACATTCCACGTTGTCAATTTTCCTTACTTACGGGGCCGCAATATAGGCAGGCCATCAATATGGCCAATTGTCTGAATGCGGTTTCTGGGACCTCTCCACGGTGATCCTCATCCGCATGGTGGCACTTTGTGTCATCGGGTGTTTATCGCTTGTGTGATGTCCTAGTGGGATAGAAAGTCAGTCAGTCATTCCACGTGGTACCAACAACTTCAGACAGAGACGTGCATCAAATGGGAGACCAGCCTTACTTGCACTAGGACGGGGGAATGCAATCTAAAATTATTGTTGTTTTCAGGGCAGACCAGATCCATAGCCTTGGTTGGCAGCTTGGCCTATGAGGAAAGCTCTGACTGGCGGACAGACAAAACACAACTCCATATTCCATATATAGACTGAAGGAGGCCTACCAATACCAACACTGCTGCTGCTACTATTACTGTTGCTGCTGCTGCTGCTGCTATTACCATGTTCAAAAGGCCAAGTGTTCTAATTTCTAAAAAATGTTTTCGAAAAGGTATTTTTGTGTGTGTGTGGAGGGGGCGGGGGGGGGGGCATGAAGCAATCAACACAATAGAATTGAACATATGGATATAAAAATACATACATACACAAATAGATTTCAGATGTCCACGTGAACAAATATAGTTGGGAAAAAAGTCATGAGAATATTCATATAACCAAAAGGCATGAACATAAAATCATTAGAATGTAGACACAAAATATGTAAATTAATCTATGAATGAGCATATGGACGAGAAACTATACATATGATCGTATGAGATAAACTCACTGACATAAACATAAAGTCTAAAACATATATAGATATTAATATATATATATATATATATATATATATATATATATATATATATATATATATATATATATATATATATATATATATATGTATACATTTCAGTTTGACAATCTATGCGTAGCAAATGCAGAGAAACTGTCGACAATAAATAAACATTGAAAAGAAAATGTTCGGACGAAAAAAAGAGACACTCAACCACAAAGACGATAAGAATGTTCAGCAAGACAAAATGATCTTTGTTTCGTTTCCAGGATACAATTTTAATTAGGAATTTTCGTCATTGACGTTTGGTACTTATTTCCAAACTGAATAGTTGCATGTGCGGCAAAGATATTTTAGCTGAAATTCTCTGAAACAGAATTAAAAGAAGACATGAATTATTAAAATTAATTAAAGATAAGAGGGAACTTCAAACTCCATAAATCTTTTGAAAAGTCTTATCTATCTATTGGGCTCTCTCATACCAAAGGGTATGAATGTTTGTATACGTGAGCATGTATGTGCCCGTGTTAATGAGTGTGTGTGTATGCGTCGATTGATATGTATTTGTGTGTGTGTGTGTGTATGAATTTATGAGTGCACCTGTGTATATATGAACGCTTCGTAATGCCGAGATGCCGGGTTTGATCCCAGGTGCGGGCCTTGCGCCTTGCGTTGGTTTCGACAGTGGTATCAAGAAAGCCGACCTTCCAGGAAGCAATGGCAAACTACTGGAAGTAAATTTGCCTAGAAAAACCACACAACAGCCAGGGGCTGTTTGGTTTGGTTCTGCAACGCCATGTAAAGGATACGCAACTAACCTGTGTATAAGAGCGTTGGTATGTATCTGCATTATGAAAGTGTATGTACGTGTATGTAAGCATGGCCGTGTATGTTGGTATTTGTGTGTGTGTGTGTGTGTGTGTGTGTGTGTGTGTGTGTGTGTGTGTGTGTAAGTTTGAGTGTGTGTATGTATGAAACTGTAGGTTTGTGTGCTATGAATATTACTAACGGTCTGATGGATATGTGCCTGTGAATATGTTAGTGCATACATGTGTGTGCGTGTGTGTGATGTGTTAGTTATGTGTACATATTTAAATGTATGCATGTACTATCCATGTGTCAGTGTATATTATTTGATATTTATTTGATGTCTATCATTATTTAAACCATAAATGGTTTATTTATAGAATATAAATTATGCTGTCTCAGTTGGACAAAAAAAAGGTGTTTACAGAAGCCGAATATAAATTCAGGCATTCCTGCCCAACTGGTGCCTTCTTAAAAATAAGTTTCGTTTGTTCATTCCTACCTATCTTTCACTTCTGTTTCCTGCATCACGCGCGACTGGGCGATGTTACTCCGCTTACACGTTATGGATAGTTCTTACACGCAGATAAGTTCTTCTTCTTCTTCTTCTTCGTGTTCACCAGCTGTACACTCTGGCGGAAAGTTTTGGTAGTTCATCCACTTCTGAACTGCAGTCCTGCTCCAGAACCTGAGTGTTGCGTGTGCATCAGTTAGATCTGATTCACCTGAATACTGACTGTTGGTTACTTACAGATGCACTCCGACTTCAAAGGAAGCTCCCCGAATAGTCGTCTCTTACGACATGCTTTTGGATAGGCAGTGGGTCTATTCTTGTTTCCCCCACAATGGGGCCCTGGAACCCACACTGGGAACACAGATAAGTGATTTCGTGCATTCCTGCAATTGTAATTTTTTTTTCATTAGTCGCCATGTCTATTGTTTGTTTGTAATTGTGATATTTTGAAGCTGACTCGTGTTTTTTGGTTTTTCTCATTTCCATTTCTGTCTTAATCCAGGCAGAAGAATGCATGGTCTGTAAGCTATAGAGCAAGACAAAACAGGCAGTCTGTCGCGACCGACCATTAGTTATTTCTGCTGCATGGATCCCGATGTACGTGACGAATGGCACAGGGGTTCTCCTAATGTGCATAACAGCTGTCCTGTTCTCACGCTGGGCATTAAAAATACACTGTTTCTCTAATCTGTTCTAGAATTCACTGGTCTACCAATCCAGTCTATATTGGCACATCTACCACATTACTGGCATTCAGAAGGCCAGTTACACAAACATACACATGAATACGTTTAAAACGACAGACAAACGCAAAAAGAAATAAATAAACACTTGCAAAGGACAGAGCAAAACATTGAGACAAATATAAAAGCACACCGGCGCAGACACGCATACACAGACAGAGAAGACAGACAGACACAGACACAAACACAGACAGACCGCTGTCGCATGACGTTTCTGTACATATGAGTCTGCCGTTGGGACAGTCACAGATGAAGCAATAGCGGTAATTAGAACCTATTTTCTCGTAGAAAAGTTCACCATTGCATGCACGGCCCTGCATGTGGCTGATGTCTGCTTCGTTGGCTGGCAAAATAACGCAGTACGTCATCTTAATCAACATCATCATTATCAACTACAACAATCATCCCACCATCACTATCAAACCATCATAACGTTATCATCACTTTATTACCACCACATCATCACCTCCACCAAATCATAATGACTGTCACATCAACATCACTATAATCACACCATCATCATCACCACATCATCTCATCATCACAACTACATCAGAAACACATCATCACAACCACATCATTACTGTCACAGCCTCAACACATCATCATCACTACATTTACATCATTAGCACAAAAACATCAATGCATCGTTAACATCTTTACAACCATCATAACACTATCATCATGACATCGTCATCATAATCATAAGTACAATCATCATCATCACCACCACTAACAGTAGCACATTCTCATTATCACTGTCATCACTATCATCATCGTCTTCATCCTCACCATTACTATACTCGTCAACATCATTATCACGACGACAACGTTTATCATCACCACTAAAATCACAGTTAAGATGATTATCATTTTGTTGACGAAAATATTTATTAGCAACAACAACATCATCACTACAACTACTATCCTTATGGACGATATCATCATCGACACTACTACCATCGTTTTTATGTCATCATGGTCAATGAATGAAATGACCTCCGTCTCTACTCACATGTGTTTTGATATGTCCACTACAATAGTTATATTTGAGTCTATTCATAGCTCGATCACACCTATGTAATCTGCAAGTTGTACTGTTATTTTCCGTTGGTTATTATTTGCTGATGGAGGTTTTATAGCCGCAACTTTCAATTTTTGACTCCTTGTTGTATCCTTCTGAAAGCTTACAAGTTTAATATTACCGTCTCTTTTCGCAGACACTTTAAATGAATTTTCACAATCTAGCGGCAACTTACAATTTTAAACTCCTCATGGTATCTGTCTTAAAGCTTACAAGTTTAACATTACTGTCTCTTTTTGCAGACATTTTTAATGAATTCTCTCAATGCAACAGCTGTTCAAGCCATCTCAGTCAGGGAAGTTGGAGAGTATCAAGGTTTTCTGTATCACAAGCAATGTTTCAATTGATTTTGAATTTTATTCTCATCTGTTTGCGTGGTAGTGTGTGTGTTTGTGTGTTTGTGTGTGTGTGTGTGTGTGTGTGTGTGGAAAAATCAGTTCAGTTATATCGTTTTTGTAATATGTTATCTACACACACACACACACACACACACACACAACATTTTTTTAGTGACCAAATATGAATTGTATTAACTGAAGTAGTACTTTATCGAGTGAAGCTCGTCCTGATGATTGAGATTGACTTTTTAGTGACTAAATGTAAGTTTTGTTGACTAATGTACTTTTGGCTGTCTGGTCTTTAGGTACAGTTGCCATCACTAGTCAGCCCCAAAGCGAAGATACATCGAGCCCAATATTACGGTGAATGGCCACAGATTAAATGTTGTCAGGAAATGTACTTATCTAGACAGCACTCTTTCACAGCGCCAGGCCAGAGAGTTAAATCACATTCACACAGTCTGCCTTAGAAAACTAATTCAGATCAGATGGCAAGACAAAGTACCTGATACCGTAGTCCTTGAGAAAGCAGCCATGCCCAGCATCTACACTCTACTGATGCAGTATCAAATTTGTTGGGCTGGTCATGTGGCACGCAGGCCAGATCACAGGCTACCCCCAAAAGATCATCTATGGTGAACTGCTGCAAAATGGGAAACGTTCCCAAGGCGGGCAAAAGAAATTCTTTAAGGAACTTGGAGTCTTCACTTAAAGCATTTGGGATGAATGCCATTAATTGTTAGGATGCCTCTCAAGACCAAAATGCATGGCGTGCAACTCTACACAGTGCAGCAAACAGAACAGTAAGACTGATTAAGAAAAGGATAGACAAAAAGGCGACTGCAGGAGATCCCCTCCCTGGCACAACATTCATTCCCTGTCCTCATTGTACAAGAACTTTTCAGGCCCGCATCAGCCTCGCCAGTCATCTTCGTACTCATACTTGATGAAAAAGAGTGGTCATCATTACCTTGATGGACAACACACACACACAGAGAGAGAGAGAGAGAGAGAGAGAGAGAGAGAGAGAGAGAGAGAGAGAGAGACAGTTGACAATGTCACACACACACACACACACACACGCACACACAAACACACACAGCCACACTTTCCCACTCCCACGAAAAGAAACGCAGCGATTGAGATGTTGCAAAGTGAAGCTGACTGCTTCTACAACGGAAAATGGCCTGCAATATTTACCTGATAATCACTTTCGCAAACTCACTGATAATCGTGAGCAAGGGAAAGGCAACAATAGATAAAACAATTTGTGTGACAATAAATCGTCGCAGTTCAACTATAATCACATTAAATTTGGTCAACATGAAACTCACTGACCATGCTATTGAAAGCTTAAAAACATGTGACGCTTCTCAAATTAGTTCATTCGAAAATTCACTGGTCATTTATGGTTCCCTCGTTTTAGAACAGCGACTCAACATTATTTGACAAATATAAGTGCTGTGGTTAGAGGTACCTTTAGTCGCATTTGGAAGCGATTTGATTAAGTTGGCTCAGTAGCAGACTGGTTGTCCAGTGGAAGACTCAGAGTCGCAACACCTGTCAAAGGCTGCTTCATACGGCTCCGTCACAGGAGAATCCATTTGTATCTTCCTCATCCACAGTCCAGTCAATGCCAGCAGCTCGTCGCATTTCAGTTCAAACGGTCAGAAACCGGCTGCAGGATGTTTTCTTGACTCAAAGACACTGCAGAAGTCCTGTTTTCACCGACCAGCATTTGCGAGAACTGAATGGACAAACCAGCTTCGTCAATTGACTGCTTGGAATGATTGAAGATAGGTTTGGTTCATCAGGAATCATTCTTTGTGCACCAAGGTCAGGATAGATGGAGAAGGGTTTACCGTAGAGTCCATGGGCGCTTCCCTAGAACGGTGTGGATGAGGCTACTCCACGTAATGGTGGAGGTGTAAGGATATGCGGAGCTGCATGGGAAGAAGTGGACTTTTCCAGATGGTTGCGAGCGTCAGTGTCTTTTTCTTCTGATTGCTGTGACTTCTCTTGGATTGTTTTGTTCTACTGTTATTGACGACCATTTTGTTCGCGTTTCTAATGCAGAGTGCACTGGGGTTTTTTTTTTTGGGGGGGGGGGGGGGTGTTGATTTTGTTTTGTGTGTGTGTGTGAGAGAGAGCAGCGTGAATTGTGGTTGTGTTATGTAGAGGCGGATGATGACCGATACATTTTGCGGCCTGATGCACGCTGTTCCTGCAGTGTTTTGGTCAGGAAGACAGAGTCTCGTCAGCGTGAGACCGCAGACTGTCTGGGGGCGGGGGGGGGGTGCAAAAGCTGTCCCAATAAACGGAATGTGTAAACCATTTCTTTTTAATCGGGAGGAATCGACGCATAGCGTTAACTGACTAACCATGGTGTCAGGAACCTTACTGCTGACGTCAGGGCATGTGGCTCTTTTGGGAAGAAGTGACCTAGTGCCGACTAGAGGACACCTAAATGCCGATGATAGGTCGCTGAAATTCCTCGACCTCACCCCGATACACTTCTGGCTGCACGTGAGTTGATTTCTTCAGCAGGATAACTCTAGACATCACCTAGCACAACTCACCACCCAGGTCCTGGCTGAAAACAACATCCCGACCATTCCGTGGCCAGCCATGTCATCAGACCTGAACTCAACAGATGAGTCTGTCAACCAGGCCTGGCTCCAGCCAATCCTCAACAGTTATCTCTTGCACTCCGAAAAGAGTGTGAAGCCCTACCATAACAAAAGATCCAACGGCTCAACACATCGATGCCAAAGAGATCCCGTTCTCAAGCAGAGGCCAGAGGAGGCCATGCACCTTACTGAAACTGAGGTGACATTCGCAAAGAATAAAAGTCCAAACTGAATATAACGAACATCATCGCATTAACGTACAGTTTCTTCATGTCAAGACTGAAACATTCATGTCGTCAAATAGTTTTATAGTACAAGTGTAAAGCTGTCTTTTACAGCGTTTCTGTTTGTCGACAGTATACTTACTCCGTGCCACGACCCCAGCCTCAGACATGGCTGCCACAGCCAGCAGTAGAACCATCACGTGCTGCACAAACATCTCTGATTGGTCGCCGAGAGTAGATCAAACTTCAGTCAACACTCGCTCAACAACTTCTACCGCTGTCTGTTTTGTTGAAGTTTTTATACTCTTTCCTTACCAGCTGCTTCTCTAGAACTGATTCTTTTTGAGTGACTCCCAAACGTTTTGAGTCCTGATCCTATTTTAAAGGTAAAATGGTCTTTCTAACAGGGTAAACTAAAACGTTTGCAAACTAATTTTTTTTCCCCTGTATAATACAGTTTTAAAAAAAATTGTTGACATTGGATCTGTTTCTTGTTGTTTTTTTTTTTTTTTTTTAAATAGAAAAAGCACTCAGAATCCACTCTCCCAAAGATACGTCAAGGATCAAAGGAAAGTAAAACTGAAAACTTTTTAATGAACGATCCACACTCGAAACTACTTTAGTTAGAAAACAATTATACGAAATAACATTTACCAAATTCACATATCTGGTTTTCTTCGCTAAATGTGAAATACTTACTTATGTGGTTTTGATTCACTGAAAATATAAATCAGTTTTTGTTTCATATCTTTCGTATAGTGTTTTTGTGTGACAAGGGAAAAATCTAACGGGCAGATTAGTTTGATTGAGTTTAGCTAGGTTATCTTGCAACTTTCAGCGCTGCTGAAGCGACCACTATTGTGTGTGTGGACTCTACAGAATTAATCCGTTCGTAGTTACTTCTCATAGCCGGCTGCTCAACTGGCTAAGGAGATTCTGGGCATCAGATTTTTAGAAAGCAAATCGTTGCAGCCCACATAAGGTTGAGGACAGCGCGCGTGTGACACTATAAATCGACCAACCACAAGCAGAGCGGCACCGGCATTCCGCAAATTTCTGTGCAGGATTCGATAACCGGAATTGTGTGTGTACCTTTGATTAAAAAATGTCTGCAGCTCATCACTGCCCAGCGATCCTACAGAAAATACACTGGCGACTGAAGTTGGGGTCACCAGCCATGACTTGGGAACCTGTGTTCCATGTAATCACAAAATGTCCCTTTTGTTGCATTGACGTGTCAGTCTTATGAAAGGTTGGTTACAGATGAGGCATTACTCATAATTCACCTTTTTTTTCTGCGTCGAGTTGGTCCACAAATGTCAGCAGTAGGTTACTGTTCCCTCACACAGTTGAGTTTACTGTGAGTGTCAGCAACTGCTGCGTCAGTTCATTGTTTCAGTCAGTGTCAGAAACTGCTGCGTCAGTTCATTGTTTCAGTCAGTGTCAGAAACTGCTGCGTCAGTTCATTGTTTCAGTCAGTGTCAGCAACTGCTGCGTCAGTTCGTTGTTTCAGTCAGTGTCAACAACTGCTGCGTCAGTTCATTGTTTCAGTCAGTGTCAGCAACTGCTGCGTCAGTTCGTTGTTTCAGTCAGTGTCAACAACTGCTGCGTCAGTTCATTGTTTCAGCCAGTGTCAACAACTGTTGCATCAGTTTATTGTTTCAGCCAGTGTCAACAACTGCTGCGTCAGTTCATTGTTTCAGTCAGTGTCAACAACTGCTGCGTCAGTTCATTGTTTCAGTCAGTGTCAACAACTGCTGCGTCAGTTCATTGTTTCAGCCAGTGTGGACAACTGCTGCATCAATTCATTGTTTCAGCCAGTGTCAACAACTGCTCCAACAGTTCATTGTTTCAGCCAGTGTCAACAACTGCTGCGTCAGTTCATTGTTTCAGCCAGTGTCAACAACTGCTCCAACAGTTCATTGTTTCAGCCAGTGTCAACAACTGCTGCGTCAGTTCATTGTTTCAGCCAGTGTCAACAACTGCTCCAACAGTTCATTGTTTCAGCCAGTGTCAACAACTGCTGCGTCAGTTCATTGTTTCAGCCAGTGTCAACAACTGCTGCATCAATTCATTGTTTCAGCCAGTGTCAACAACTGCTGCGTCAGTTCATTGTTTCAGTCAGTGTCAACAACTGCTGCGTCAGTTCATTGTTTCAGCCAGTGTGGACAACTGCTGCATCAATTCATTGTTTCAGCCAGTGTCAACAACTGCTCCAACAGTTCATTGTTTCAGCCAGTGTCAACAACTGCTCCAACAGTTCATTGTTTCAGCCAGTGTCAACAACTGCTGCATCAGTTCATTGTTTCAGTCAGTGTCAACAACTGCTCCAACAGTTCATTGTTTCAGCCAGTGTCAACAACTGCTGCATCAGTTCATTGTTTCAGTCAGTATCAAAAACTGCTGCATCAGTTCATTGTTTCAGCCAGTGTCAACAACTGCTCCAACAGTTCATTGTTTCAGTCAGTGTCAACAACTGCTCCAACAGTTCATTGTTTCAGTCAGTGTCAACAACTGCTCCAACAGTTCATTGTTTCAGTCAGTATCAAAAACTGCTGCATCAGTTCATTGTTTCAGTCAGTGTCAACAACTGCTCCAACAGTTCATTGTTTCAGTCAGTGTCAACAACTGCTCCAACAGTTCATTGTTTCAGTCAGTGTCGACAACTGCTGCATCAGTTCATTGTTTCAGCCAGTGTCAACAACTGCTGCATCAGTTCATTGTTTCAGTCAGTATCAAAAACTGCTGCATCAGTTCATTGTTTCAGCCAGTGTCAACAACTGCTGCATCAGTTCATTGTTTCAGTCAGTATCAAAAACTGCTGCATCAGTTCATTGTTTCAGCCAGTGTCAACAACTGCTGCATCAGCTCATTGTTTCAGTCAGTGTCAACAACTGCTGCATCTATTCATTGTTTCAGTCAGTAACAAAAACTGCTGCATCAATTCATTGTTTCAGCCAGTGTCAACAACTGCTGCATCAGTTCATTGTTTCAGCCAGTGTCAAAAACTGCTGCATCAATTCATTGTTTCAGCCAGTGTCAACAACTGCTGCATCAGTTCATTGTTTCAGCCAGTGTCAACAACTGCTGCATCAGTTCATTGTTTCAGCCAGTGTCAACAACTGTTGCATCAGTTTATTGTTTCAGCCAGTGTCAACAACTGCTGCATCAGTTCATTGTTTCAGTCAGTGTGGACAACTACTGCATCAGTTCATTGTTTCAGTCAGTGTCAACAACTGCTGCTTCAGTTCATTGTTTCAGCCAGTGTCAACAACTGCTGCATCAGTTCATTGTTTCAGCCAGTGTCAACAACTGCTTCATTAGTTTATTGTTTTAGCCACAGATAACATGAGGAAAAATGAGAAAGCATGAGAAAACATATGAAAACATAAGGTAACATGAGAAAACATGAGAAAACGAGGAAACACAAAGAAACAAGAAAACGTTAAAACTTGAGGAAACATGAGGAAACTTGAGGAAAATGAGAAAACATGAGATAACTTTAAGAAAAATGAGAAAGCATGAGGAAACATGAGAAAACTTGAGGTAACATGAGAAAACATGAGAAAACTTGACGAAATATAAAGAAACTTTAGAGAACGTGAAAAATTGAGGAAACATGAGGAAACATTAGAAAACACGAGGAAACTTGAGAAAATGTGAGGAAACATGTGGCAACTTGAGGAAACATGAGAAAACGTAAGGAAACATGAGAAAACTTGAGTAACAATAAGAAAACATGAGGAAACATGAGGGAACATGAGAAAACTTGAGAAAACATGAGGAAACATTTTTAAAAAAACTCGAGAAAACATGAGGAAACATGAGGAAACATGAAAAAAACTTGAGAAAACATGAGGAAATATGAGAAAACTTGAGAAATCATGAGGAAACATAAAAAACTCGAGAAAAAATTATGAAATATAAGGAAACATTACGAAATTTGAGAAAACGAGAAAACTCGAAAAAACATTAGAAACTTAAGAAAAGGTGAGAAAACATGAGAAAACTCGAGAAAATATGGGAAAACCCCGAGAGAGCACTTAGAGTAAATGGAAAATCATAAATCATGTAGCAGGTCCTTAGCAGAACGTCGCTCTCATTACGGTCTGCCTGAAAGAAACTCGGTCTCTCGCCAGCTCTCCCGCTTCATGCACTTTTATAAGGAGTGACTTATATCCTGTGCCCATCTTCGTGTTGGTCGGCCCCTGCCCCTCCTTCTGCTATAATTTTTTCCAATCCGTCGTGGCGCTTGATATTACCAAAATATTTTAGCTTCCGAGACAGGATGCTGCTTATTAGCCAATATATATATATATATATATATATATATATATATATATATATATATATATATATATATATATATATATATATTGTTAAATTAGAGAACGTTAACTAATTACAGAGAACACCGAGAGAACACTTAGAGTACATGGAAGAACATAAACTAAATACAGAAAAAAATGAAAGAACACTTAGAGTACATATAAAAAAATAAAGTAAATACAGAAAAACTGAGAGAACACTTAGAGTACATAGAAGAGCATAAAGTGAATACAGAAAAAACTGAGAGAACACTTAGAGTACATAGAAGAGCATAAAGTGAATACAGAAAAAATGGAGAGAACACTTAGAGTACATAGAAGAACATAAAGTGAATACAGAAAAAACTGAGAGAACACTTAGAGTACATAGAAGAGCATGAAGTGAATACAGAAAAAATGGAGAGAACACTTAGAGTACATAGAAGAACATAAAGTGAATACAGAAAAAACTGAGAGAACACTTAGAGTACATAAAAGATCATAAAGTGAATACAGAAAAAAATGGAGAGAACACTTAGAGTACATAGAAGAACATAAAGTGAATCCAGAAAAAACTGAGATAACGCTTAGAGTACGTGGAAGAACATAAAGTAAATACAGAACAAACAGAGAGAACACTTAGAGTACATGAAAGAACATAAACTGAATACAGAAAAAAAACTGAGAGAACACCTAGAGTACATAGAAGAACATAAAGTGAATACAGAAAAAAACCTGAGAAATAACTTAGAGTACATGGAAGAACATAAACTGAATACAGAAGAAACTGAGAGAACACTTAGAGTACATTGAGGAACTTAAAGTGAATCCAGAAAAAAAAACTGAGAGAACACTTAGAGTACATGGAAGAACATAAAAGAATACAGAAAAAAAAACGAGAGAACAATTAGAGTACATTGAGCAACATAAAACAAAATATAGAGAACACAGACAGAACATTGGGAGAACATTGACAATATTTAGAGAAAACTGAAAGAATACAAAGAGAATATTGTAAAACTTTGATAAAATACACAGGGAATAATTAGAAAGCACAGATATAAAATTAGGAATGACAGAAAAATACAAAGATAACCAATACTTAGACACAAAATATGTCTGTTTCATGTAGACTTGTTTCGATCGAACATTTGGCCCAGATTTTGTCTGTGGGGTATTGAGGAGAAAGCCTAGCACTGATGGAGATATAAACATTGATGGAAATCGATGCTTTACTAACAGCTCATCTAGAAAATAGTCTATTAAATATCTTGAAGTTTAGAGAAACAGGCAGGAAATCTTCTTGTTCTCGACTTTCTCTGTCCGTAAACTCCGGCAGAACGTTTTGTGACTCTCCCATCCACGCTTCCACCAACATTTAATGCAATAAAAATGAAATCTACAAGTTTTCCATGTCAGGGACATATTTTATAAAACGATCTAGGCTTTTGTCCTGAAACCAGAGGTAAACAGCATGGTGACATTTACCCCGGCCCAGCTGGAACCGGTCGTGTCTATTACCTAACTTATTATGGAAATTATGCCAGCGTCTGGCCGCTGATTGCAGACGGTAAGTGTTTTTTGCCTTCAGTCAGGTCTGAGATGGTTGGTATGATATGTGAGGTCAGTGTAAGGGCAGCTGATGTAATTATCAGATGGAAAATCTGTGACCTATTAGAGATAAACCGACACACATACAGACAGACACATATCAGTTAGTGATTGTCTGGGAGCCAACGATTATCTTCCGTTTATCATTGTGCAATTATTGTGGGTGATCTATCTTTTTCTTTCGTATTATCGTTTGTTTTTTAAATAACCCACACATGTAGATAATCACACGCACACACAAACACACACACATATACACAAACTAAAAAACACACACCACACATGTTTAGTAAGAAGAGCTCAGTGTTATTTACTTCTGTCCTATGATTACTCTTTCAGTTATCTCTGCAACAGTAATCCTTATGACAGCTCTCTATCTCTCTCTCTCTCTCTCTCTCTCTCTCTCTCTCTCTCTCTCTCTCTCTATCTATCTATCTATCTATCTATCTATCTATCTATCTATCTATCTATCTATCTATCTATCTATCTATCTATCTATCTATCTATCTATCTATCTATCTATCTATCTATCTATCTATCTATCTATCTATCTATCTATCTATCTATCTATCTATCTATCTATCTATCTATCTATCTATCTATCTATCTATCTATCTATCTATCTATCTATCTATCTATTTAGTAGTCTGGTAGTCTTGTAATCTTAGTTTCAGCTTTACAGCAAACGGGTCACCCCATCGTTGCTCCGCTCCTGTGCCAACGAAAAACACACAGAATGTTTATCACAGTCCCTTGTGGAAAGATTGACAGACTGCTGTCTCAGCATATCTAGCATACAAACGCTTTAAAGCATACGATCGCCACCCGAAGTGCTATCACAAACAGTATATATCTCTCTATCTCTGTGTGTGTATGTGCGCGTCTGTGAGTGTTTCTCTCTCTCTCTCTCTCTCTCTCTCTCTCTCTCTCTCTCTCTCTCTGCGTGTGTATGTGTGCGTGTGCGAGTGTTTTTCTCTCTCTGCGTGTGTGTGTGAGCGCGCGTATGAGTGTTTTTTTTTCTCTGTCTCTCTATCTGTGTGTGCATGTGTGCGTGTGTGAGTGTTTCTCGTTCTCTCTGCGTGTGTGTGTGCGCGCGTATGAGTGTTTCTCTCTATATATCGGTATGTGTATGTGTGCGTGTAATTAGTGATTAGTGATTAGAAAGGATTATCATCACAACACTCCGGACAGATCCATAGGTGCTCCGATCTCCTCTTCAAAAGCTCCTCAAGTGTAAAATGACCGATGTCACCTGTTCTTGTGGTAGTTAATGAAACGTCTTGACCCGTTTGTAAAATGTTCATTTCTTGCAGCTCCAGGCGGCACCCATGTCGTTTGACGAGCTGCTCGGTACGGTCAGTGCAGCGCATTGCATTGATAAGATCACTTCTGTCCAGTACTGGACCAGAAATAGCAACCGAAGTGTACGTGTGTGAGTGTTTCTCTCTGTCTATCTGTGCGTTTACGTGTACGTGTGTGAGTGTTTCTCTCTATCTATCTGTGCGTTTACGTGTACGTGTGTGAGCGTTTCTCTCTATCTATCTGTGCGTTTACGTGTACGTGTGTGAGTGTTTCTCTCTATCTATCTGTGCGTTTACGTGTACGTGTGTGAGTGTTTCTCTCTATCTATCTGTGCGTTTACGTGTACGTGTGTGAGTGTTTCTCTCTATGTATCTGTGCGTTTACGTGTACGTGTGTGAGTGTTTCTCTCTATCTATCTGTGCGTTTACGTGTACGTGTGTGAGTGTTTCTCTCTATCTATCTGTGCGTTTACGTGTACGTGTGTGAGTGTTTCTCTCTATCTATCTGTGCGTTTACGTGTACGTGTGTGAGTGTTTCTCTCTATCTATCTGTGCGTTTACGTGTACGTGTGTGAGTGTTTCTCTCTATCTATCTGTGCGTTTACGTGTACGTGTGTGAGTGTTTCTCTCTATCTATCTGTGCGTTTACGTGTACGTGTGTGAGTGTTTCTCTCTATCTATCTGTGCGTTTACGTGTACGTGTGTGAGTGTTTCTCCCTCCCCCTCTATCTGTGTAGTATGTGTGCGTGTTTTAGTGTTTCTCTCTCTTTCTGTGTGTGTATGTGTGCGCGTGTGAGGTTTCTCTCTGTCTCTCTGTGTGTGTATGTGTGAGGTTTCTGTCTCTCTGTGTGTGTATGTGTGCGTGTGTGATTTTTCTCTCAGTCTCTGTGTGTGTGTATGTGTGCGCGTATGAGTGTTTATCTTTCTATCTGTGTATGTATGTGTGCGTGTGTGAGGTTTCTCTCTGCCTCTCTGTGTGTGAATGTGTACGTGTGTGAGGTTTTTTCTCTGTCTCTTTGTGTGTGAAGGTGTGCGTGTGTGAGGTTTCTCTCTGTCTCTCTGTGTGTGCAGGTGTGCGTGTGTGAGGTTTTTCTCTGTCTCTCTGTGTGTGCAGGTGTGCGCGCATGAGTGTTTCTCACTCTCTCTATGTGTGTATGTGTGCATGTGTGAGGTTTCTCTCTCGTGTGTGTGCGTATGAGTGTTTCTCTCTCTATCTGTTTGTGTATGTGTGCGTGTGTGAGGTTTCTCTCTATCTGTGTGTGTATGTGTGTGAGTGTGAGTGTTTCTCCCTCTCTCTATCTGTGTATATTTGTGTGCGTATGGGAATATTGTTACACCCCCCTCTCTTTCTCTCCCTATCTGTGTTTATGTGTGCGGGTGTGAGTGTTTTTGCTCCCCTCTCTCTCCCTCTACCTGTGTATATTTGTGTGCGCGCATGAGTGTTTCTCTCGCTCTATCTGTGTGCGTGCGTGAGTGTTTCTTTCTCTATCTGTGTGTGTGTGCGCGCGCGCGTGTAACTGTTTATCCCTGCCTCTCTGTTTATCTGTGTGTGTATGTGTGCTGGTATGAGTGTTTCTCCCCCTCTCTCTATCCTCCCCCTCTCTCTATCAGTTTGTGTATGTGTAAGTGTAAATGTTCCACCCCCTCTCTCTCTCTCTCTCTCTCTCTCTCTCTCTCTCTCTCTCTCTCTATCTGTGAGTGTATGTGTTTTTTTTTTTTCGATCACCGGCTGTGAATTCCAGTGGAAGGTCCCGGTTAATCGTCCGCTTGGACTTTTGGCTTTCACCTGGACCTGATTTTTGCGTGTACAACCGTTTTTCATTTCCCTGCCTCATGGGCAGCTGTACTCCGACTTCAAAGGAGGACGTCAGGCCTATTTCTAGGGTGACTGTGGCCATTGTTTTGTGTGGGTCGAGACGTTGCCTGGTTTGTGTGGTGTCCACTTTGTCTCCTTCTCCGCAGGTATTGCCCCCGGAGTATCCCTTTGGGGCAGCCCTCTGTGGAACAGTTAGCCCTCAAGGGAGGGCAGGGGCAGATCATGGGCATTCCCCGCCATCCAAGGAGGCTTCCATGTATGCAGAGCCGGCACATGGCGCTCTGATTCTGGGCTCACCCAAGGAATCGTCACGTCCTGCACATGCCTGCTTAACCTCACAACCGTATCAGGCCTCCCGCACGACAGGGGCTGCGCCCTCTGAAAGTCAGCGGGGAGCAGCCCGTGGGTTTTGGACTTTTGTGACCACACAGATAGGTACATTCTTTTTTTCTTCGCACCTTAGATTTCTTTGACGAGCCGTTAGCCCGACAGAATTTTACATCCTGCATCAGGCATATCGTTATCAGTTTTGTCCCAACACTCGGGCGAGTGGGGTCTTTGGGTGTGGGCATTCGGTCTTTTTCAGTTCAATACAAATTTTGATGGTCAGATTTTGATCCGTATGATCCAGTTTTGTCGGACAATTAGGATGGTTGCTGTTGTGGTGTACCTCAGCGCGGTGACGACGACACTGAGGGTTAACCGAGGATGTACAAGGATGGCCAGCCTATGGATGGTTGCTGTTGTGGTGTACCTCAGCGCGGTGACGACGACACTGAGGGTTATCCGAGGATGTACAAGGATGGCCAGCCTATGGATGGTTGCTGTTGTGGTGTACCTCAGCGCGGTGACGACGACACTGAGGGTTATCCGAGGATGTACATGGATGGCCAGCCTATGGATGGTTGCTGTTGTGGTGTACCTCAGCGCGGTGACGACGACACTGAGGGTTAACAGAGGATGTGCAGTGAACAATGTTCTCTTTACTCCGCAGTCTTTTAACCAAGGGTTGTAATTTTGGCTGTACGTTTGGCAAACCTGCTCATGTTCCTAATGAGTTTTGATAACTTTTTTCACCCAAGCGTTTGGGGGCGGGCTGATGAGAGCCACAAGGACACATCACCTCTGGCGACCGCCGAACTCCGAGATCCCCTGACAGCTCTGTTAATGCTCATTTGAGACATTATCCGTGGCGCACGACGAGGACGTGCTGCAGGGATCTTGCGTGAGGTTCCGTACAACCAGGATAGTGAAGGACTGGCTCCGAGTGACGTACGGAGTATCTCCTTATACACATCATGTTGGACTTAACTTCCCCTCACGCCTGTGACATAAATCACCGCGCCACGTGAGTGTATGTGTTCGTGTGTGAGGTTTTCTCTCTATCTATCTGTGTGTGTATGTGTGCGTGTGTGAGGGTTTCTCTCTATCTATCTGTATGTGTATGTGTGAGGGTTTCTCTCTATCTATCTGTGCGTGTATGTGCAGCAGTGGAGTGGGTGATTAGAAGTGACAGGCGAGTAATGATTGGCTCTGTAGCAGCTACAATAGGGTGCTCACATTTTTTTTTTTTTTTTTGGTCCACTGAAAATCTACCTTGGCAGGAGAGATTTCACGAATCCAAGAAGTTGAATGTAAAGTGAAAATATGGTTGAGAAAATAGAGCACTTAGTTTTTTTGCAGCAGGTTTTGGAGAACTGATACAACTACGGAACAAGTGCCATCAATGTTAGTAGAAATTTTGTATAAAACCGAACGGTTTTTAAGTTGTTTTCGTCCTCATTTTTTTTTTTTTTTACAACCATTTGTGACTTATTTATTGACGTCCCCTCGTATATACAAAGAAAATTAGATATAGGACTAAAGACATCAACAATAGACATAGACATATAACGTATGAATATATACATAAAACATACATAAAACATACATAAAACATACATAAAACATACATAAAACACACATAAAACATACATACAACATATATAAAACATACATAAAACATACATAAAACATACATAAAGCATACATAAAACATACATAAAACATACATAAAACATACATAAAAATACATAATCAAAAAACAAGCAAGTGAACATTCTCATCGTCATCATCACCTATTAGCATATCTTTCATAGAACGTCGCTCTCTTCTCTATCCAACTGTCCAGCCCTATGTGCTTTCATGCCAATGCATCTTCAATGACCAGCATTTAGATTCGCGGAGGTTGGCCTTTGCCTCATTTTCCAGAAACTGCACCCGTGATCACAGTTCTCCCTAGATCACCATTACACTTGAGAGGTGTGTGAATTTAGGCCGAAACACAGAGACACGAACACAAGACCTGATCACCATTACACTTGAGAGGTGTGTGAATTTAGGCCGAAACACAGAGACACGAACACAAGACCTAAAGTCATAGACATAAGCATAATGTCAAGAACACATAGACCTGACTACATAGACACTGCCTACACAGACCTGACTATATAAACACTGCCTACATAGACACTGACTACATAGACCTGACTACATAGACACTGTCTACATAGACACTGCCTACATAGACACTGACTACATAGACACTGACTACACAGATACTGCCTACATAGACGTGACTACATAGACACTGCCTACATAGACCTGACTACATAGACACTGTCTACATTGACACTGACTACATAGATACTGCCTACATAGACACTGCCTACATAGACACTGCCTACATAGACGTGACTACATAGACACTGCCTACATAGACCTGACTACATAGACACTGACTACATAGACACTGACTACATAAACACTGACTACATAGACACTGCCTACATAGACACTGACTACATAGACACTGCCTATCGACTATATATGCATGGGAAAATAAACCAGAAAATGTAAACAACAAGCAGCAATAGAAATGAAAATGTCCACACGAAAATACAGAAACTTAATCACAAAAGGTAAAGTGGACACGGAGACGACATGGTGATCTTTGCTTAGTTTGCAGAATACAATTTTATTTGGGAATATCCGTCAGTCTCGTTTGGTATACTTTGAAACTGGATAGTTTCTTGCCCTGTCAAGCTAGCCTGAAACAGAAAAAAAAAACAGACAAGAATAGAACACACATGTCAGGATAAGAGCATGAAAGCGTGTATGTGCACACTGAGAGTTATACAGCGGTAGTATGAGTGTGAATGTATGTAGGCTTGTTTATGAGTGTGTGGTAATATATGTGAGTTTTAGCATATGTGTGTGTGTGTATATATATATGAGTGCGTCTGTGTATTTTTGAATGTTTGTGTTATGTATGCGTAATAGCGTCCGTTGCACATTTCCTACAAGGTATCTAGGTATGTTGGGAAAAGAACAGGCAGACAGACTGGCAGGCTTTGCATCCCTTGGTGGTAAATTGCTGCAAGGTTTTGTCAAGGACTTTGAGGAGAATTGAACTGACTGGAGGTACACATAGATCATCAGACTCTGAGGAGAAAGGTTGCAGCAGGAGGTAACAGGGGATCTGAGGAGAAAGGTTGCAACAGGGAGTGACCATGTGATCTGAGGAGAAAAATTGCAACAGGGAGTGATCATGAGATCTGAGGAGAAAGATTGCAACAGGGAGTGACCATGGGATCTGAGGAGAAAGATTGCAACAGGGAGTGACCATGGGATCTCAGGATAAAGGTTGCAACAGGGAGTGACCATGGGATCTGAGGAGAAAGATTGCAAAAGGGAGGGACCATGAGATCTGAGGAGAAAGGTTGCAACAGGGAGTGACCATAGGATCTGAGAAGAAAGGTTGCAACAGGGAGTGACCATGGGATCTGAGGAGAAAGATTGCAACAGGGAGGGACCATGAGATCTGAGGAGAAAGGTTGCAACAGGGAGTGACCATAGGATCTGAGAAGAAAGGTTGCAACAGGGAGTGACCATGGGATCTGAGGAGAAAGATTGCAACAGGGAGTGACCATGGGATCTGAGGAGAAAGGTTGCAACAGGGAGTGACCAGGAGATCTGAGGAGAAAGATTGCAACAGGGAGTGACCATGAGATCTGAGGAGAAAGGTTGCAACAGGGAGTGACAGGAGATCTGAAGAGAAAGGTTGCAGAAGGGAGTGACCATGGGATCTGACAGATACTCAACACCGAAGGGGAAAGGCGAGACTGACATACGATCTGGCCCCTAGCGGTACCATTAGTACCAGCAGCAGGGATTGCTGCCGAAAATTAGGGCGAAGCGCACATGGGAATAACCTAAGTGTTATGATGTCAGTTCAACACACATAAACGCAACTCTATATGTCTGTATGATTGACTGCTATGATCTGCCGAACTAAAGTGGTGCTATTCTCCTGGTGTGCATGTAATATTTCTCCCATTGGGCATTACAATTTCCCTGTTCTCCTGGTGTGCATGTAATATTTCTCCCATTGGGCATTACAATTTCCCTGTTCTCCTGGTGTGCATGTAATATTTCTCCCATTGGGCATTACAATTTCCCTGTTCTCCTTGTGTGCATTAGATGCACTGTTATTCTAAACTTGTTTAGAAAATCTTTGTCCTCCTGATCTTGACTGTAATGATAATCTTATCACATTCAGACTACTATATTACTGACATAAAGAATGTCTGTTACCCAGACAGACAGATCAGTATAGATACATACACATAAAAGGACAGACAAAAACATACAAAGACCACTATAGACAGAGAGCTAAACAAATTAGACAAATATAAAAGCAGATAGACAAGAAGACACATCACATCTGACAGACAGACAATCACTCATGCTGACATAGAAGACATATCAACAGATAGGCAGAAAGACTGACACACATAAACACAGACAGACCGCATTCCACTGCTGTACATCTGTGCACGTTGTTGATACATGGACAATTGTAGCAGTAATGGTAGGAGGAACCTATTAGCTGGACGAAAAAGTGGCGTACTCACGGTCTGCCATCAGTGTACCATAAGTCTGGGTGGCTGGCTAGCAGAAGACAGTAGTAGACCTTTATAATCGGCATCATCTTTATCAACAACAACAACATCGTCATCGCACATTTATCAAACCACTAGCAAACGATAATTACTTTATCAGCGTCATCATCATCACCACCACCACATCTTCACTTCCACATAATCACCATCACATCATCACTTCCATATTATCACCATTACATCATTACTTCTATATAATCACCATTACATCATCACTTCCACATAATCACCATCGCATCATCACTTCCATATAATCACCATTACATCATTACTCCTATGTAATCACCATTACATCATCACTTCCACATAATCACCATTACATCATCACTTCCACATAATCACCATCGCATCATCACCATCACATAATCACCATTACATCATCACTTCCTCATAATCACCATTACATCATCACTTCTACATAATCATCATCACATAATCACCATTACATCCTCACATAATCACTATCGCATCATTACCATCACATAATCACCATCACATCATCACTTAAACGTAATCACCATCAAATAATCACTTTCACATAATCACCATCGCACCATCACCATCACATAATCACCATTACATCATCACTTCCACATAATCACCATCTCATCCTTACCAGCACACAATCACCATTACATCATCACCTCTACATAACAACCATTACATCATCCCTTTCACATAATCACCATCGCATCATCACCATCACATAATCACTATTACATCATCACTTCTACACATTCACAATTGCATCATCACCAGAATATAATCATCATTACATCATAACTTCCACATAATCACCATTACATCATTCCTTTCACATAATCACCATCGCATCATCACCATCACATAATCACTATTACATCATCACTTCTACACAATCACAATTGCATCATCACCAGAATATAATCATCATTACATCATAACTTCCACATAATCACCATTACATCATCACGTCCACATAATCACCATTACATAATCACTTTCACATAATCAACATCACATAATCACTTCCATATAATCACCATTACATCATCACTTCCACATAATCACCATCGCATTATGACCATCACATAATCACAATTACATCCTCACTTCCACAGAATCATCATTATATAATCACTTCCAAATAATCACCATCACATCATCACGTTTTACATAATCACCATTACATCATCACCATCACATCATCACTTCCACATAATCACCATCACATCATCACCATCACATCATCACCATCACATAATCAACCTCACATTATCACTTCCACATAATCATTATTACATTATCGCTTCAACATAATCACCATCGCATCATCACCATCACTCAATCACTATCACATCATCATCATCAAATCATCACCATCACATCATCAATTCCACATAATCACCATCACATCATCAATTTCAAATCATAACTTTCACATAATAACCATCGCATCATCACCATCATATCATCACAATCACATCATCGCCATCACATTATCATTTCCACATAGTCACCACCACATAATCACTTCCACGTTATCACCATCACATAATCACTTCCACATAATCACCATCACATAATCCCACTCACATCATCACTTCCACATAATCACCATCACATAATCACCATCACATAATCACCACCACATTATCACTTCCACATAATTACTATCACATAATCCCACTCACATCATCACTTCCACATAGTCATTATCACATAATCACTTCCACATAATAACCATCACATAATCCCACTCACATCATCACTTTCACACAATCATCAACACATCATCACTTCGACATAGTCACCATCACATAATCACCACCACATTATCACTTCCACATATTCATCATCCCATCATTACTTCTACATAATCACTATCACATCATCACCATCTTATCATGACTTTCACATAATCACTATCACATCATCACTTCTACATATTCACCATCACATAATAACTATCACATCATCACTATTACATCCTCACCATAACATCGTCGCCATTACATCGTCACCATTACATCATATCTAACATATGATCACTACCACATGAATATTACCACATGATCACTACCACATGATCACCATCACATCATCACTTCCATATAATCACCATCAAAAAATTACCATCACATCATGACTTCCACATAATCACCATCACATCATCACCATTACTTCATCACCACCACATCATATCTAACACATGATCACTACCCCATGACCACTACCACATGATCACTACCCCATGACCACTACCACATGCCAACTACCACATAATCACTACCACATGATCACTACCACATGATCACTACCCCATGATCACTACCCCATGATCACTACCACATGATCACTACCACATGATCACTACCCCATGATCACTACCCCATGATCACTACCACATGATCACTACCCCATGATCACTACCCCATAATCACTACCACATGATCACTACCATATGATCACTACCCCATGATCACTACCACATGATCACTACCACATGATCACTACCAAATGATCACTACCCCATGATCACTACCACATGATCACTACCATATGATCACTACCACATGATCACTACCCCATGATCACTACCACATGATCACTACCATATGATCACTACCCCATGATCACTACCCCATGATCACTACCACATGATCACTACCACATGATCACTACCACATGATCACTACCACATGATCACTCCCATATGATCACTACCACATGATCACTACCACATGATCACTACCACATGATCACTACCACATGATCACTACCATATGATCACTACCCCATGATCACTACCACATGATCACTACCCCATGACCACTACCACATGATCACTACCACATGATCACTACAGCATGATCACTAACACATGATCACTACCACATGATCACTACCCCATGATCACTACCACATGATCCCTACCCCATGATCACTACCACATGATCACTACCCCATGATCACTATCACATGATCACTACCACATGATCACTACCACATGATCACTACCACATGATCACTACCACATGATCACTACCACATGATCAATACCACATGATCACTACCCCATAATCACTACCCCATGATCACTACCACATGATCACTACCCCATGATCACTACCCCATGATCACTAACACATGATCACTACCACATGATCACTACCCCATGATCACTATCACATGATCACTACCCCATGATCACTACCACATGATCACTACCACATGATCACTACCACATGATCACTACCACATGATCACTACCCCATGATCACTACCCCATGATCACTACCACATGATCACTACCCCATGACCACTACCACATGATCACTACCACATGATCACTACAGCATGATCACTAACACATGATCACTACCACATGATCACTACCCCATGATCACTACCACATGATCACTACCCCATGATCACTACCCCATGATCACTAACACATGATCACTACCACATGATCACTACCCCATGATCACTATCACATGATCACTACCACATGATCACTACCACATGATCACTACCACATGATCACTATCACATGATCACTACCACATGATCACTACCCCATGATCACTATCACATGATCACTACCACATGATCACTACCACATGATCACTATCACATGATCACTACCACATGATCACTATCACATGATCACTACCACATTATCACTACCACATGATCACTACCACATGATCACTACCACATTATCACTATCACATGATCACTATCACATGATCACTACCACATGATCACTCACTACCACATGATCACTATCACATGATCACTACCACATGATCACTATTACATGATCACTACCCCATGATCACTATCACATGATCACTACCACATGATCACTACCCCATGATCACTATCACATGATCACTATCACATGATCACTACCACATGATCACTACCACATGATCACTACCACATGATCACTATGACAAGATCACTACCACATGATCACTACCACATGATCACTACCACATGATCACTACCACATGATCACTACCACATGATCACTACCCCATGATCACTATCACATGATCACTACCACATGATCACTACCACATGATCACTACCCCATGATCACTATCACATGATCACTACCACATGATCACTACCCCATGACCACTACCACATGATCACTACCACATGATCACTACAGCATGATCACTAACACATGATCACTACCACATGATCACTACCCCATGATCACTACCACATGATCACTACAGCATGATCACTACAGAATGATCACTAACACATGATCACTACCACATGATCACTACAGCATGATCACTACCACATGATTACTACCACATGATCACTACCACATGATCACTACCCCATGACCACTACCACATGATCACTACCACATGATCACTACCCCATGACCACTACCACATGATCACTACCACATGATCACTACCACATGATCACTACCACATGATCACTACCACATGATCACTACCACATAATCTCTACCACATGATCACTACCCCATGATCACTACCACATGATCACTACCACATGATCACTACCACATGATCACTACCACATGATCACTACCACATGATCACTACCACATGATCACTACCCCATGATCACTACCCCATGATCACTACCACATGATCACTACCACATGATCACTACCACATGATCACTACCACATGATCACTATCACATAATTAATGCCACATGATCACTACCACATGATCACTACCACATGATCACTATCACATAATTGATGCCACATGATCACTACCACATGATCACTACCACATGATCACTATCACATAATTAATGCCACATGATCACTACCCCATGATCACTATCATATGATCACTATCACATGATCACTATCACATAATTAATGCCACATGATCACTACCACATAATTATTGCCACAGGGCATTACCTGATATTTACCTTCTCCTTGATTTGCTGTTTGCAAGAGAAATAGTGAGTATGCATGTGAAAATGTCATCATAGTACAGCGAATGAAGTAACTGGTAGTGACACTGACGTAAGCATGCAACGATTCTTTTGTCCACTTTCCTAATATTGTTAATAAGCTTCAGTATTCCACAAGACATAGGCCAGGTCGTTTATTTGTAATAATTAGTAAACAATCAGTAAACTATAAAAATAAATCGTCAAATAATGTATTTATCTTTTAAATGGAACGTGTAAGCGCCGGTTACAGCAATTACATGTAAGCTTGGCCAATGCCTGCTCCATAGAAGTCTATTGTGATATTGTGAAAGTAATACTCTGTTAGCCATTTCATAGCTGGGTCATGATTACGTAATATTATGTTGTACTTTGATTTCCCTATGGTTATCATTTGTTTACAAAGGTTTTCTAGTTGCATCTTTCATTTTGTCCCTTCTTGAGTTTTCGTGAAAGCTTAAATGTTGTAAATTACTTTAACTTGTAGTGGAGAGCGGACATTTTCTTACGCCTTAAAGTGACATACCTACATTTTTAGACCCTGTAATTTATCTGGTCAACATCACACATGATTTTACCTGGTACCCATTTAAGACTTGGTGGACCTGAGGGACAAGGTAATGCGCCTCCACAATCTCAGTGAGACAAGTTGGAGGGTAGCAAAGTTACTACTATCACAAATTGACTGCTGCCCACACATCTCAGTGAGGCAAGTTAAAGGGTAGCACAGTTACTACTATCACAAACTGACTGAGCCTCCACACATCTCAGTGAGACAAGTTGAAAGGTAGCACAGTTACTACTATCACAAACTGGCTGCGCCTCCACGTATTTCAGTGAGGCAAGTTGGAGGGTAGCATAGTTACTACTATCACAAACTGACTGAGCCTCCACACATCTCAGTGAGACAAGTTGCAGGGTAGCAAAGTTACTACTATCACAGACTGACTGCGGCACCATACATCTCACTAAGACAAGTTGAGGGGTAGCACAGTTACTACTATCAAAAACTGACTGCTGCCCCACACATCTCAGTGAGACAAGGTGGAGGGTAGCACAGTTACTACTATCACAGACTGACTGCTGCCCCACACATCTCAGTGAGACAAGTTGAAGGGTAGCATAGTTACTACTACCACAGACTGACTGCGGCTCCACACATCTCAGTGACACAAGTTGGAGGGTAGCACAGTTACTACTATAACAAACTGACTGCTGCCCCACACATCTCAGTGAGGCAAGTTGGAGGATAGCACAGTTACTACTATCACAGACTGACTGCTGCCCCACACATCTCAGTGAGACAAGTTGGAGGGTAGCACAATTACTACTATCACAAACAATGTTTTTTTTTGTCCATCTTTCTCTCTCTCATTCTATTTCCGTCTCTCTCCCTCTCTCTCTCTCTCTCTCTCTCTCTCTCTCTCTCTCTCTCTCTCTCTCTCTCTCTCTCTCTTTCTGTTGTGTGGTCGTTATTTTTTTTAAAGTTACCAAATAAACCAGTGTTATAGTGACTGAACAAATGCTTTCCTGAGTGAAGAAGTATTTCGTTGACTAAAGGTCGTCTTAATGACTAACCCTGATTGATTTGGTTTTATTTTTATTTTCAGCTGACTAAACTTGAGATCTGTTTATTTGCGGTTGTCCAGACTTTAGGTACAGTTGTCTGTATATCGCAATCATACATACACGTAAACCCCAAACACGCACATAGACAACCATACAGACACCTACACTTTTACTTACCCCGTGCCACGACCCCAGCCTCGGACATGGCTGCCACAGCCAGCAGTAGAACCATCACGTGCAGCACAAACATCTCTGATTGGTCGCTGAGAGTAGATCAATCAACACTCGCTCAACAACTTCTACCGCTGGATGTTTTGTTGCAGTCTATATACTCTTTCCTTGCCAGCTGGATTGGTGTCCAGATACAAGATATAAAATGTCCTATAACGTTAGCTAGCCCCTGCACTCCATCAGGTCTATGACATTTGGGCAACATCTGGGATGTGAGATCTGTGTTAGAGCAGCTCCAAATGGCTGGTGTAATTATGAGATGTGAAATATGTGTGAGCCAATTAGAGATAAACCGAAACAGATGCTGACAGTCAAATGCCAGTTAGTGATTGTCTCCCACCCAACGATTATCTCCCTTTCATCATTGCACAATTATGATAGTTGTAGGGTTTTCATTCTATCAGTGCCAGACGTGGACACTTACATTCTCCAATAAACGTAAAATTGCGACAAAAGAGATTAAATGCCTTAGAAGAGCTGCAGGAGTTTCAAGGAAAGCCAGAATACGAAATCATGAAATCAGACAAATGCTAGGAATAAAGCCAGTCTTACACATCATCAAAGAACAACAAATGAAGTGGTTTGGACACCTAACAAGAATGCCCTGGTACTATCTGCCACAGCGAGCCAAACTAACCCCCCCCCCCCCCGTGTGGGTTCCGGGGCCCCATTGTGGGGAAAACAAGAATAGACCCACTGCCTCCCCAAAAGCATGTCGTAAGAGTCAACTAATTGGGGAGCTTCCTTTGAAGTCGGAGTGCATCTGTCGGAGTGGCAAGGAACCAATAGTCTGTATTCAAGAGAATGAGATCTGTAAAACTGATGCACACGCAACACTCAGGTTCTGGAGCAGGACTGCAGTTCAGTAGTGGACGAGCAACCAGAACTTTCCGCCAGAGTGTACAGCTGGTGAACGCGAAGAAGAAGAAGAAAACGTTAGAACGGTTATAGAGCGAGTGGAAGACCTCGGAAAATATGGAATGATGGCATTAAGAACAGCCTTACAGAAATGAACATCAGTCCTAATAGTGCTCTTGACAGAGCTCATCAACGAACATTACATCTCCCCCGACACTTCGATGAGGTACAAGGTGCAAGAGAAGAAGAAGCAGAAGTTGGGGTTTTTCCCCGTCGTTCACTCTCGTTTTATTGTTCTTTATAACACCCATATGTAGAAACTCACACACGCACTCCAGAAATGTATTCTTTGGTCGTGTCATGAGAAGAAGAAAAATGGAGTACACTGTGACTATAGGAAAGTTGCAGGGGGAAAGAGAAGTTGCTTGACAGTTTGACTATATCAAATCAATCAGATCTGAATCAGAACGGATTGAAAGTACACGAGACAGAAGTTTGTGGCTAGACGTGACTACCAACTTTACATGGCAAGGACTATTAAAAAAAAGATGAAGACACGAGTTCTTCTACCTTTCTGTCTCTTTCTGTGTGTGTCAGTTAACACACGTTTGTTTGTTTATTGCATATATTATTTGCTAGACCTCAAGTCTCCTTGCCTGACAATTTCTGGTCATGTTTAAAAATGTTTCAGTCAATTCAGCTCCAGTTAATGTTGTATTTAGTTATTCTTTCTGCTCTTGTAATCCTTTTACCTCTTGGCACACCTTCTAATTGCCCAAATAAGATTGGGAGAAGTATTGTTTTAATTGATTTAGTGTTAGGCGGTCGTTAGCAAGACAATGGCGACTGAATATTCACCTCTATTTCGTCTTTAAGTGGCTAGTTTGTTAGTCGTCAGTCCAGTTTCCACTTCCATATCTTCTCCACCCCATCACTGCTCCGTTCCTGCGCCATGGAACTACGCCCAATGTCCGTCGGTTATAAAACAAGCAAAAAAACATCGGTACCAGTATATTTTGAAGCTCGCACAGGCAAAGTAAATGCACAAGGCATCCGTCATGTATATCAGCACTAACAGTTTCCAGCCAGAACTTCAGCTTACCACTGAAGCATGAACTCAATCACGTAAACTGGCATTTGCACAGGCATGTACCTTTCCCAGTGTAGTCGGTAGCCTGCCAGATTTAGCAAAATTTCAGAACACACAGTCAACGGATAATGCCTTGCTGATTGAAAACTGTACTGTCCTTAGCTGTATAACTATTATCCATCAAACAAGAGATGTCAACCTTCAGTCAGTGATGAGGACATGACACTGTAGACAACATGGTGACGAGACAAAGTCATGACACTATAGACCAGGGCTATTTAACTAGCGGCCCGCTGGCCAAATCTGGCCAGCGGAGGCCTAGCAAGTGGCCCGCCGATCGTTGCCACTGAAATGTAGTATAAAAAAATGTAATCAATCAATGTTTTTGAATGAATCTTCAAAAACCAGCTGTATCGAATGTGACAATAGGAATTTTTTGTCAGGGATCTCTAAATGCGAAGATGCAAGGGAACGGGCGTATGAGCAGACAATACCACAACTGGAGGAATGTCTCAGGCATGGAAATATAATTAGTTCACGGTAAAAGTTACTTCAAATAGCAGAACTGGCCTGTTTGGAGCCAAAATTGATAAGATAGGCTGAAAAGAATCAAGTAACCATGGTACTGAGCAGTCGCTCCACTGGAGAGTCAATGAAGGTGAGACAGGAGGCGTACGGAGATCCAAGCCCGATCTAGATAGTTAGCGCTTAGATTACATTACCGAGGAACTATCCCTAAAAGTAGACCACTAGTCAATCAATCAATCAGGTGCCGTCTCCACAATGAAGGTTGGCTGCAATGGATCTCCAACAAGCCCTGTCTCTTGCCCTTGATGTACACTCACTCATACTGCTGTTCGTCCATCTCTTGATGTTATCCTCCCACTTGTAACACTGTCTGCTTTTTGCTCGCCTACCTTGAACCTTTCCCTCTAGTATGATTTTTACAATACTGTTATGTCTTTTAATGTGGCCAAAATATTTCACTTGTCTCTTTTTTTTTTCACCGAGCAACTCTCTTTTCATTCCCAATTTTCACAGTACCTCTGTATTTGATAGCTTTTGTTTCCATGAAATACGACCTAATCTTCTGTGTATCCACATCTCCAAAGAATTGATACGATTTTCCAGTTGTTTGTTCATTGTCCATGTCTCTGTGCCATACAGTAAGGTTGAGAATACATAACATTTGACAATTCTCATTTTTAATGTATTGCTTATTTCTCTTGATGTCAGTAACTTTTACATGTTGTTGAAAATGTTTTTGGCCATCCCTATTCTTTTCTTGACTACTGTTTCACTTCTGCCGTCACATGTTATTACTCGTCCAAGATATAAGAAATGTTTAACTTGTTCCACTAGTACACACAGACTAATGACAATGGGTGCTGCAAAACATTAGTGACACTGGACACCGCAGAATACCTGCTAGTGATCTTGTTGTCAGATTATAATCAGATATTTCGTAAACGTCTAGTGTTCACGCCACAAACAGACGTAGACTGCCGGACGCGATTGTATAGTAACAAACTGAAACAGTGACAGTGTTTTAAGTTTTCTAAATTTTAATAATTAAGTGAAATACTTGATGCCATGGCTGGTACTAGTAAGAAAACCAATTTGGAGTGTGAAAATCGTACGTTCTACAATGACTGGACACTGCCGACGTACATTGGTTGCAAAGCAGGCACATTGGTTTCGAATTAGGCATAGTTGGTGATCTAAATAAATAATCAGGCCGTTGTAGCTTTTTCTTGTTGAATACAAGCTCGCACAAACATTCTGCTGCTATGCTGATAAGCAGCAATCAACGACTCAACCTTTGATTTCCTAGCAGTGAAACCTTGTGGATATGATTTTCCAAAATCAGCATGTTTCGTTGTAAAGTGCCGCTTCACGTTGTACTCCTTTACTGCAGACACACATTCCTTGCATAGCAAGCACATTGGTTTCCTATTAGGCATAGTTGGTTATATAAATAAATATTTATGCGAGCTTCCACTAAACAAGAAAAAGCTACAGCAGCTTCTTTGCATGTTTCGTAGATATTGGCCAAGAAGAAACGCCCTTTCACTGACTCAGAAACCGTGAAAGAATGCATACTAGCAATTCTGGACGAAATAGCAGTTGATGATTAAAAAAAAACAAGTGTGCCACATGCAGTTCAGCAAATCCCTATGTCGGTTACTTCGACGATAAGCAAAATCGAAATTTTAGGAACTGAAGTTTTTGAATCTTTAATTAAAAGCATAAAGCAGGCAGAATTTGCCTCAGTTGCTATTGACAAATCTACAGACATCATAGACGTGGCTCAGTTATGTTTATGTGTCCGTTTTTTCGATGGAAAGTGTTTTCATGAAAAACTTCTAGCTTTAATAGCATTAGAAAATTTCACAACAGGAGAAGTTTTTTTCTGACAAGATTAAGTTATTTTTCACAGAAAATGGACTTGATTTAAATAAAATTTGTTTATTGGTAACGGACGGGGCGCCGTCAATGTTAGGTAGCACCAAGGTGTGACCGCCAGGCTTTCTGCAGTAGCACTTCAGATGCAGTCACTACATTGTCTTATCCATCAAAGTGTTCTGTGCAGCAAACTGAGCGACGAGATGAAGGAAACAATGAATATGGTGATGAAAATAATCAATTTCATTCGATCTTCATCAAGTCTTCAGCACAGGTTATTTCGACAGTTACTTGAAGAAACCGAAGCAGATTACAAAGACTTACTTCTGCACAATGACGCTCGTTGGCTAAATAAAAAGCACTTGATCGTTTTTGGAGTCTCAAAGAAGAAATAATATGTTTTCTTGGAAACTGTTCCCATAACAAAGCAGAAAAGTATAGGAAAGTATTAGGTGACAGTGCATTTTTGGCAAATGTTTACTTTTTAACGATTTATGTGCTCATTTGAACACACTGAACTTGCAACTGCAAGGAAGACACAAGACAATCATTGATCTGGTTGAAAAATTGAACGCTTCTCGAGATAGGCTGCCTTTGTTTGTAACGGATCTCCAACAGCCAAACTTCTTCATTTCCCAAACCTGAAGGGTTTTATTTCTTCAACACTGTAATCAGCAACCATAACCAATCGAGTGATAGATTTATTTAAAAAAGCTTCAGAATAATTTCAACAACAGATTTGAAGACTTCAGTATCCCAAACAATATAATGTTATTTGTTTGAGATCCTTTTAAAATCCCCACTGCGGGTGATTTTCCTTCGAATGCTAAAAAGCTGTTATCCTCTGTTGATGTAGGTTCTCTGCAGTTAGAACTTGTAGATATGCAAAGTTCCAGCGCACTGAATGAAGGTTTTCAAGAAAATGGTACCGTCACGTTTTGATCCAAAACGATTCAACAGGAGCAGTTCCCTAATGCTAGAAAGGTTGCTGTATTCATACTCACCATGTCTGGTTCAACTTTCACTTGTGAATCAAGCTTTTCGCATATGAACGCCACCAAAACAAACAGTCGGAGCTCACTGAGCATTGATAAGGCAGGATTGCATGAGAATGGCTCTGAATTCTCACCAGCCAAATTTTATAAAATTAGCTCAAAAACGGAAATGCAACTTTTTCCATTAATTACATTTTGCCGCGTTATAGCTTTCGTTTTTTTTTTTTTTTTTTTCTGCACAAAGCTATATGAATCGAACTGGGGGCATTTATTATTAATTGTATTACTATTTTTATTATCACAATGCAACTGAAGTGACAATGCTAACGTTCATTTATTATCCAAACAACAAGTTGGAAATACGTGAATTGTAATTAAAAGTGAGTATTTTTTAATCATTACAAAAGATTGTAGTACATTTTACATTATAATGGTTTAAAATACTGTTTCATTTATATTACCGAGGCTACGCCCTAGGGTGCCTAGTCGTAACAGATGGTTGTGGGGAAGGCCCAAAGCTGACCGAAAACACCGAGAAAGTCCAGATACTTGGATTAAACGGGGATATTTTCGACCCAGTTTTCGGTCAGCTTTGAGCCTTCCCCCCAACCATCCTAAACTGGGTCGAAAATATCTCCCATTACAATGGTGAAGAGAGAAAGACATGACACTGTAGACAAATACAAAATGGTGGAGAGAGAAAGACATGACACTCTAGACAATACAATATGGTGAAGAGAGAAAGACATGACACTGTAGACAATACAACTTTGTGAAGATAAAAAGACGTGACACTGTAGACAATACAATATGATGAAGAGAGAAAGACGTGACACTGTAGACAATACAATATGGTGAAGAGAGAAAGACATGACACTGTAGACAATACAATATAGTGAAGAGAGAAAGACATGACACTATAGACAATACAATATGATGAAGAGAGAAAGACGTGACACTGTAGACAATACAATATGGTGAAGAGAGAAAGACATGACACTGTAGACAATACAATATAGTGAAGAGAGAAAGACATGACACTATAGACAATACAATATGGTGAAGAGAGAAAGACATGACAAGGTAGACAATACAATATGGTGAAGAGAGAAAGACATGACACTGTAGACAATACAATATGGTGAAGAGAGAAAGACATGACACTGTAGACAATACAAAATGGTGGAGAGAGAAAGACATGACACTGTAGACAATACAATATGGTGGAGAGAGAAAGACATGACACTGTAGACAATACAATATGGTGGAGAGAGAAAGACATGACACTGTAGACAATACAAAATGGTGGAGAGAGAAAGACATGACACTGTAGACAATACAATATGGTGGAGAGAGAAAGACATGACACTGTAGACAATACAATATGGTGAAGAGAGAAAGACATGACACTGTAGACAATACAATATGGTGAAGAGAGAAAGACATGACACTGTAGACAATACAATATAGTGGAGAGAGAAAGACGTGACACTGTAGACAATACAATATGGTGGAGAGAGAAAGACGTGACACTGTAGACAATACAATATAGTGAAGAGAGAAAGACGTAACACTGTAGACAATACAATATGGTGGAGAGAGAAAGACATGACACTCTAGACAATACAATATAGTGGAGATAGAAAGACATGACACTGTAGACAATACAATATGGTGAAGAGAGAAAGACATGACACTGTAGGCAATACAATATGGTGAAGAGAGAAAGACATGACACTGTAGACAATACAATATAGTGGAGAGAGAAAGACGTGACACTGTAGACAATACAATATGGTGGAGAGAGAAAGACGTGACACTGTAGACAATACAATATAGTGAAGAGAGAAAGACGTGACACTGTAGACAATACAATATGGTGGAGAGAGAAAGACGTGACACTGTAGACAATACAATATGGTGGAGAGAGAAAGACGTGACACTGTAGACAATACAATATGGTGGAGAGAGAAAGACGTGACACTGTAGACAATACAATATAGTGGAGATGGAAAGACATGACACTGTAGACAATACAATATGGTGAAGAGAGAAAGACATGACACTGTAGGCAATACAATATGGTGAAGAGAGAAAGACATGACACTGTAGACAATACAATATAGTGGAGAGAGAAAGACGTGACACTGTAGACAATACAATATGGTGGAGAGAGAAAGACGTGACACTGTAGACAATACAATATAGTGAAGAGAGAAAGACGTGACACTGTAGACAATACAATATGGTGGAGAGAGAAAGACGTGACACTGTAGACAATACAATATGGTGGAGAGAGAAAGACGTGACACTGTAGACAATACAATATGGTGGAGAGAGAAAGACGTGACACTGTAGACAATTCAATATAGTGAAGAGCGAAAGACGTGACACTGTAGACAATACAATATGGTGGAGAGAGAAAGACATGACACTGTAGACAAAACAATATGGTGGAGAGAGAAAGACGTGACACTGTAGACAAAACAACATAGTGAAGAAAGAAAGACATGACACTGTAGACAAAACAACATAGTGGAGAGAGAAAGACGTGACACTGTAGACAAAACAACATAGTGAAGAGAGAAAGACATGACACTGTAGACAATACAATATGGTGGAGAGAGAAAGACGTGACACTGTAGACAAAACAACATAGTGAAGAGAGAAAGACGTGACACTGTAGACAATACAATATGGTGGAGAGAGAGAGAAAGACGTGACACTGTAGACAATACAATAGGGTGGAGAGAGAAAGACGTGACACTGTAGACAATACAATATGGTGGAGAGAGAAAGACGTGACACTGTAGACAAAACAACATAGTGAAGAGAGAAAGACGTGACACTGTAGACAATACAATATAGTGGAGAGAGAAAGACGTGACACTGTAAACAATACAATATAGTGGAGAGAGAAAGACATGACACTGTAGACAATACAATATGGTGAAGAAAGAAAGACATGACACTGTAGACAATACAATATAGTGGAGAGAGAAAGACGTGACACTGTAGACAATACAATATAGTGGAGAGAGAAAGACATGACACTGTAGAAAATACAATATAGTGGAGAGAGAAAGACATGACACTGTAGACAATACAAAATGATGAAGAGAGAAAGACATGACACTGTAGAAAATACAATATAGTGGAGAGAGAAAGACGTGACACTGTAGACAATACAATATAGTGGAGAGAGAAAGACATGACACTGTAGACAATACAATATAGTGGAGAGAGAAAGACATGACACTGTAGACAATACAATATAGTGGAGATAGAAAGACATGACACTGTAAACAATACAATATAGTGGAGAGAGAAAGACATGACACTGTAGACAATACAATATGGTGAAGAGAGAAAGACATGACACTGTAGACAATACAATATGGTGAAGAGAGAAAGACATGACACTGTAGACAATACAATATAGTGGAGAGAGAAAGACGTGACACTGTAGACAATACAATATGGTGGAGAGAGAAAGACGTGACACTGTAGACAATACAATATAGTGAAGAGAGAAAGACGTGACACTGTAGACAATACAATATGGTGGAGAGAGAAAGACATGACACTCTAGACAATACAATATAGTGGAGATAGAAAGACATGACACTGTAGACAATACAATATGGTGAAGAGAGAAAGACATGACACTGTAGGCAATACAATATGGTGAAGAGAGAAAGACATGACACTGTAGACAATACAATATAGTGGAGAGAGAAAGACGTGACACTGTAGACAATACAATATGGTGGAGAGAGAAAGACGTGACACTGTAGACAATACAATATAGTGAAGAGAGAAAGACGTGACACTGTAGACAATACAATATGGTGGAGAGAGAAAGACGTGACACTGTAGACAATACAATATGGTGGAGAGAGAAAGACGTGACACTGTAGACAATACAATATGGTGGAGAGAGAAAGACGTGACACTGTAGACAATACAATATAGTGGAGATAGAAAGACATGACACTGTAGACAATACAATATGGTGAAGAGAGAAAGACATGACACTGTAGGCAATACAATATGGTGAAGAGAGAAAGACATGACACTGTAGACAATACAATATAGTGGAGAGAGAAAGACGTGACACTGTAGACAATACAATATGGTGGAGAGAGAAAGACGTGACACTGTAGACAATACAATATGGTGGAGAGAGAAAGACGTGACACTGTAGACAATACAATATGGTGGAGAGAGAAAGACGTGACACTGTAGACAATACAATATGGTGGAGAGAGAAAGACGTGACACTGTAGACAATTCAATATAGTGAAGAGCGAAAGACGTGACACTGTAGACAATACAATATGGTGGAGAGAGAAAGACGTGACACTGTAGACAATACAATATGGTGGAGAGAGAAAGACGTGACACTGTAGACAATACAATATGGTGGAGAGAGAAAGACGTGACACTGTAGACAATTCAATATAGTGAAGAGCGAAAGACGTGACACTGTAGACAATACAATATGGTGGAGAGAGAAAGACATGACACTGTAGACAAAACAATATGGTGGAGAGAGAAAGACGTGACACTGTAGACAAAACAACATAGTGAAGAAAGAAAGACATGACACTGTAGACAAAACAACATAGTGGAGAGAGAAAGACGTGACACTGTAGACAAAACAACATAGTGAAGAGAGAAAGACATGACACTGTAGACAATACAATATGGTGGAGAGAGAAAGACGTGACACTGTAGACAAAACAACATAGTGAAGAGAGAAAGACGTGACACTGTAGACAATACAATATGGTGGAGAGAGAGAGAAAGACGTGACACTGTAGACAATACAATAGGGTGGAGAGAGAAAGACGTGACACTGTAGACAATACATTATGGTGGAGAGAGAAAGACGTGACACTGTAGACAAAACAACATAGTGAAGAGAGAAAGACATGACACTGTAGACAATACAATATAGTGGAGAGAGAAAGACATGACACTGTAGACAATACAATATAGTGGAGATAGAAAGACATGACACTGTAAACAATACAATATAGTGGAGAGAGAAAGACATGACACTGTAGACAATACAATATAGTGGAGAGAGAAAGACATGACACTGTAAACAATACAATATAGTGGAGAGAGAAAGACATGACACTGTAGACAATACAATATAGTGGAGAGAGAAAGACATGAAACTGTAGACAATACAATATAGTGAAGAGAGAAAGACGTGACACTGTAGACAATACAATATAGTGGAGAGAGAAAGACATGACACTGTAGACAATACAATATAGTGGAGATAGAAAGACATGACACTGTAGACAATACAATATAGTGGAGAGAGAAAGACATGACACTGTACACAATACAATATAGTGGAGAGAGAAAGACATGACACTGTAGACAATACAATATAGTGGAGAGAGAAAGACATGACACTGTAAACAATACAATATAGTGGAGAGAGAAAGACATGACACTGTAGACAATACAATATTGTGGAGAGAGAAAGACATGACACTGTAGACAATACAATATGGTGGAGAGAGAAAGACATGACACTGTAGAAAATACAATATAGTGGAGATAGAAAGACATGACACTGTAGACAATACAATATGGTGGAGAGAGAAAGACGTGACACTGTAGAAAATACAATATAGTGGAGAGAGAAAGACATGACACTGTAGACAATACAATATAGTGGAGAGAGAAAGACATGACTCTGTAGATTATACAATATAGTGGAGAAAGAAAGACATGACACTGTAGACAATACAATATAGTGGAGAGAGAAAGACGTGACACTGTAGACAATACAATATGGTGGAGAGAGAAAGACGTGACACTGTAGACAATACAATATAGTGAAGAGAGAAAGACGTGACACTGTAGACAATACAATATGGTGGAGAGAGAAAGACGTGACACTGTAGACAATACAATATGGTGGAGAGAGAAAGACGTGACACTGTAGACAATACAATATGGTGGAGAGAGAAAGACGTGACACTGTAGACAATACAATATAGTGAAGAGAGAAAGACGTGACACTGTAGACAATACAATATGGTGGAGAGAGAAAGACATGACACTGTAGACAAAACAACATAGTGAAGAGAGAAAGACGTGACACTGTAGACAATACAATATGGTGGAGAGAGAAAGACGTGACACTGTAGACAATACAATATGGTGAAGAGAGAAAGACGTGACACTGTAGACAAAACAACATAGTGAAGAGAGAAAGACATGACACTGTAGACAAAACAACATAGTGGAGAGAGAAAGACATGACACTGTAGACAAAACAACATAGTGAAGAGAGAAAGACATGACACTGTAGACAATACAATATGGTGGAGAGAGAAAGACGTGACACTGTAGACAATAGAATATGGTGGAGAGAGAAAGACGTGACACTGTAGACAATACAATATGGTGGAGAGAGAAAGACGTGACACTGTAGACAATACAATATAGTGAAGAGAGAAAGACGTGACACTGTAGACAATACAATATGGTGGAGAGAGAAAGACATGACACTGTAGACAAAACAACATAGTGAAGAGAGAAAGACGTGACACTGTAGACAATACAATATGGTGGAGAGAGAAAGACGTGACAATGTAGACAATACAATATGGTGAAGAGAGAAAGACGTGACACTGTAGACAAAACAACATAGTGAAGAGAGAAAGACATGACACTGTAGACAAAACAACATAGTGGAGAGAGAAAGACGTGACACTGTAGACAAAACAACATAGTGAAGAGAGAAAGACATGACACTGTAGACAATACAATATGGTGGAGAGAGAAAGACGTGACACTGTAGACAAAACAACATAGTGAAGAGAGAAAGACGTGACACTGTAGACAATACAATATGGTGGAGAGAGAGAGAAAGACGTGACACTGTAGACAATACAATATGGTGGAGAGAGAAAGACATGACAATGTAGATAATACAATATAGTGGAGAGAGAAAGACATGACACTGTAGATAATACAATATAGTGGAGAGAGAAAGACATGACACTGTAGACAATACAATATAGTGGAGAGAGAAAGACATGACACTGTAGATAATACAATATGAAAAGAGAATTTATAGACACACCCACACACACACACACACACACACACACACACCCACACACACCCATACACACACACACACACACACACACACACACACACACACACGGTGTTGATAGAAAAAAACATGACACAATCATTTACGGCGACAAAAAGACAATGAAATGGAAACAATACGTGACAAATCAAAACAAATTTTCAGAAAATAATTTTATTTCAGATATATTTTATATGTGGAATTATGAGACTTTCAAGTTGCTGTATATTTCCAAAGTGGATACGTGTTGTGGATTACTTATCCAGGACTAAGCGGGCAAATGGAGCTGCAGAAGGAGACAAACAAGAATAATTAAGCGAAAACAAGCAATAATGAAGAAATATCAGACTCTGCTGCAACACAAAGGTCAAACACACTCATGGACACACACTCACTCACGCACAAAAACACGCAACACACGATCACACACACACTCACATACGCGCAGACACACTCACACGCACACGCACACACACAAATATACACAACACACAAACAAAACACACACAAGGTCAAAAAACAAGATAATTTCTTATTCTTCACGTTTACCGGCTGTAAACTCGGGGGAAGGTTTTGGTTGTTCGTCCACCTCTGGAGTTTTGTTCCAGAATCTGAGTGTAACACCTCCATTAGTTTTACAGATCTGATTTATTTGTATGCAGATTGTTGGTTCCGACTTTGAATTAAGCCCATATTTAGTCAAATCTTACGACATGCTTGTTGGTCCGGCCGTGGGTCTATTCTTGTTCCCCAAGCCCCCCCCCCCCCTCCTTTGGGGTCCCGGAACCCACACGGGATACATGAGATCGAAGCGATACAGTGTACTGGTCTCTGCTAGTTGGATTTAGCGGTACAACTGCTTGGAGCAACAGATTAGACGGAAAGATACATATCCAATAACTGCACTTTCTATCACTGTCCTCTTCACGCCACCATGACTTCTAACATGGCCGAAACATTTCAGCTTTTGGGACAAGATGCTGTTTACGAGCCAGTTATGCTCGGTGTTCAGATCATGCAGGATGTTGGTGTGTTCCTGCTTCTAGATCCATGGTATTCTAAGAATATTTCTTGATTATTGCACCTGGACACAGAGACACATAAATGTGACAGACAAACAGTAAATCATGCATACACAGACCTACAGACAGACAGACAGACAGACGCAGACACAGACATACCGCTGTCGCATGGCAACCTTGTACATCTCAGCACTCCATGGATACAGGGGCAGTTGAAGCAATACGGCTCGTTGCTAACGGAGGTCCGGAACCGCACATTGGCCATGCATTCTAATCCTTCCATTGGGTTTATGTCTGATTCACTGACTGGCAACAGAAAGGAGTTCATTATTATATAATCATTCCCTTGTCGTAGTCTTAATCATCCACGTCATCACCATCATCACATTCACTATCATCATCAACAGCTCCAATTGACACCATCATTATCGCCTCCAACCGACACCATCCTCAACAACTCCAACATCTAAACTGCCAATAACTGCCTATATTATACCACTTTTGCGGTGTAGACAAAGTTTTTTTTTTGGCCTGAGGATTAACCGCCGTATAGCTAGTGCTGTCGCCACGGACTGTGCAGGTAAGGTTTTATTTTAACCCAGAAAGAAAAAATCCTTAGCCTTAGCGAGGATCCAACCTGGGTCTCCTGCTTGAGAGCCAAGTGTTCTAACCGTTCGTCCAGCCGCTCCTCACTCCAACCACCACCATCACCAAATGTCCAACCACCACCATCACCAAATGTCCAACCACCACCATCACCAAATGTCCAACCACCACCATCACTAAATGTCCAACCACCACCATCACCAAATGTCCAACCACCACCATCACCAAATGTCCAACCACCACCATCACCAAATGTCCAACCACCACCATCACCAAATGTCCAACCACCACCATCACCAAATGTCCAACCACCACCATCACCAAATGTTCAACCACCACCATCACCAAATGTCCAACCATCACCATCACTAAATGTCCAACCACCACCATCACCAAATGTCCAACCACCACCATCACCAAATGTCCAACCACCACCATCACCAAATGTCCAACCACCACCATCACCAAATGTCCAACCACCACCATCACCAAATGTCCAACCACCACCATCACCAAATGTCTAACCACCACCATCACCAAATGCCCAACCACCACCATCACTAAATGTCCAACCACCACCATCACCAAATGCCCAACAACTACCATCACCAAATGTCTAACCACCACCATCACCAAATGCCCAACCACCACCATCACCAAATGCCCAACCACCACCATCACCAAATGCCCAACCACCACCATCACCAAATGTCCAACCACCACCAGCACTAAATGTCCAACCACCACCATCCTCTACACTTTCACTGCCACTATCGTCGACACCTCACAATGCCATACATTCTAACACGACAATCAGACCATTTCAAATATGCGAAGATTATAACTTGTGTAGATTTTAAAGATTATAAATATTATTTTAATGTATGTATACATTTTGGTGTCCCCGTGGCGGAGCGGTTAGACCCTCGCCGCGGATCGAAATGTCATGGGTTCGATCCCTGGCGAAGCAGGACTCCCGGGTCAACCCAAAATTGAGTGGATACCGGGTCCAGTCCCAGGAAGTAGAGGCGGCCGGCGTGCTGCTGCCACATCGCCCATCTTGTACCGATTGGTCTTTAAAAATATAGGTCTAGCCCTATATGCCCTATACTCCTAAAGGCGTGGAAAAGGGTTCTTTACTTACTTTAGTTATGTATATACTTATACATGGACGCGCACGCGCTCACACACATACATATATACAAAATTATTTGAGTCTTTAGGCTGATAATGAACCCTGAAGTATTATAGCTAAAAGTAGGTTCCGTGCCCTGTGTACGGCGTTGCAAAATCTAACGCCCGCATCCTCTGTCAGTGTTTTAGTTTGACTGGGAACTTTTACGTTTAGTAGTTTGTCGTTGCTTTCTGAACAGATGACGAAATCCACGCAGGGTGGTCTGTTGCCAAATCGTCCGCAGCTGAAATTGAACCGGGCATTTTGGAAATATAAAATGCGTTCGCAATGACTATGCAAACAGACGCCGACTATGCTTAGCATGAATCTCATAACAGAAACAACGTTTATTTGAATAAACTTGGTCTGACTGACTGAACTTCGTCGTAGTGTCTGAACTTCGTCTAATTGTCTGAACTTCGTCTTACTGTCTGAACTTCGTCTTATTGTCTGAACTTCGTCTTAGTGTCTGAACTTCGTCTTAGTGTCTAAACTTCGTCTTAGTGTCTGAACTTAATTTTATTGACTGAACTTCATCTTATCGACTGAACTTCGTCTAATTGTCTGAACTTTATCGTATCGACTGAACTTCATCTTATCGACTGAACTTCATCTTATCGACTGAACTTCATCTTATCGACTGAACTTCATCTTATCGACTGAACTTCATCTTATCGACTGAACTTCGTCTTATAGTCTGAACTTCGTCTTATTGTCTGAACCGTCTTATTGTCTGAACTTCGTCTTATCGACTGAACTTCGTCTTATCGACTAAACTTCGTCTTATCGACTGAACTTCGTCTTATCGACTGAACTTCATCTTATTGTCTGAACTTAAGTTTTGTTATCTAAATGTGAGTTTTGCGAATTATTGCACTTTAAGTAAGCTTCACCCAGTCACCCCCTTACCCCCCCCCCCCCCCCCATTAACCCTCCACCCGCCCTTTTTCACTTTTTCACAAACATAAACAACACACACACATTTCGCCTCACACACCCACGCGCTCATACACACCCAGCGGTAAATCCTACTTCTACTTACCTCGCTTTACGACTCCAGTCTCGGACATGGCTGCCACAGCCAGCAGTAGAACCATCACGTGCAGCACAAACATCTCTGATTGGTCGCTGAGAGTAGATCAAACTTCAGTCAAAACTCGCTCAACAACTTCTACCACTGGCTGTTTTGTTGAAGTTTTTATACTGTTTCCGCTCCAGCTGCTTCTTCTGGACCAATTATATCTGCTAGCTAAATGAAACATGATGCCTTAAAATTGTCAATCTTGTGAGATGTGGCGCTGTGCCTGTTGGCTGTCGACATGTGGCAACAGATGGGACATTTCTCATCTCCACGTCCATCATTTTGTTTCCTGGCTTGTCAGTCATTGCGATCAGTTGCTTCGTTTCTACTCAACTTCTGACTCTACTATGAAGAGATCTTTACATCCATAAAACGAGGTCTTTTTTACACAACATCCACCATGTTTTAAACAACTGTTGAATACGTTTAAAAACTTGTTTCAAATCGTTTGCTTGTTGGAAATCATCGCTGTAAATATTTTTGCTGATCCAAACCAGATTTATTACTGAATCAAAGCCTAGAAGGAAAATATACTCGTACCAGAACCTTAGGATTAAATAAACAGAACACAGAGAACATTAGGAGGAAATAAACATAATACAGAGAACAGTAGGAGGAAATAAACAGAACACAGAGAATATTAGGAGGAAATAAACAGAACACAGAGAATATTAGGAGGAAATAAACAGAACACAGAGAATATTAGGAGGAAATAAACAGAACACTGAGAACATTAGGAGGAAATAAACAGAACACAGAGAATATTAGGAGGAAATAAACAGTACACTGAGAATATTAGGAGGAAATAAACAGAACACTGAGAACATTAGGAGGAAATAATTAGTACACTGAGAATATTAGGAGGAAATAAACAGTACACTGAGAACATTAGGAGGAAATAAACAGAACACAGAGAATATTAGGAGGAAATAAACAGTACACTGAGAATATTAGGAGGAAATAAACAGAACACTGAGAACATTAGGAGGAAATAAACAGTACACTGAGAACATTAGGAGGAAATAAACAGTACACTGAGAATATTAGGAGGAAATAAACAGTACACTGAGAACATTAGGAGGAAATAAACAGAACACAGAGAATATTAGGAGGAAATAAACAGAACACAGAGAATATTAGGAGGAAATAAACAGAACACAGAGAATATTAGGAGGAAATAAACAGAACACAGAGAACATTAGGAGGAAATAAACAGAACACAGAGAATATTAGGAGGAAATAAACAGAACACTGAGAACATTAGGAGGAAATAAACAGAAGACAGAGAATATTAGGAGGAAATAAACAGTACACTGAGAATATTAGGAGGAAATAAACAGTACACTGAGAATATTAGGAGGAAATAAACATAATACAGAGAACAGTAGGAGGAAATAAACATAATACAGAGAACAGTAGGAGGAGATAAACATAATACAGAGAAAATTAGGAGGAAATAAACAGAACACAGAGAATATTAGGAGGAAATAAACAGAACACAGAGAATATTAGGAGGAAATAAACAGAACACAGAGAATATTAGGAGGAAATAAACAGTACACTGAGAACATTAGGAGGAAATAAACAGAACACTGAGAACAGTAGAAAGAAGATTGATATTATTTACTGAAAATATTCACAGAATTTCTTGATAATATTTAATATTTTGGTAATATTTAGAGAATATTCTGAAAGCTCTTAGAGAATATTGAGAGTTCAGTGAGAGAATAATTATCTCAGGACTGCTAGAAACTTGGGTTCTTTCGTAATATCCTACCTCTAAACGACGTCACAGGACAGTCCAACATTTCAGAGGGTGGTAAGACTACTTTTCCGTCTTTCCGAAGCTTTTAACGACACCGAAACATCTACAACTGGCCCTAACACCAACCCACCTACGTCACACGAGAGAGTGCAGCCTAGGCCCTACGACAGCATTCAGCCTAGGCCCCACGACTGCATGCAGCCTAGGCCCCACGACTGCATGCAGACTTGGTCCCACGACTGCATGCAGACTTGGTCCGACGACTACATGCAGACTTGATCCCACGACTACATGCAGACTTGGTCCCACGACTCCATGCAGACTTGGTCCTACGACTCCATGCAGACTTGGTCCCACGACTCCATGCAGACTTGGTCCCACGACTACATGCAGACTTGGTCCCACGACTACATGCAGACTTGGTCCCACGACTCCATGCAGACTTGGTCCCACGACTACATGCAGACTTGGTCACACGACTACATGCAGACGTGGTCCCACGACTACATGCAGACTTGGTCCCATGACTGCATGCAGACTTGGTCCTACGACTCCATGCAGACTTGGTCCTACGACTCCATGCAGACTTGGTCCTTCGACTACATGCAGACTTGGTCATACGACTACATGCAGACTTGGTCCTACGACTACATGCAGACTTGGTCCCATGACTCCATGAAGACTTGGTCCCACGACTACATACAGACTTGGTCCAACGACTGCATGCAGACTTGGTCCCACGACTACATGCAGACTTGGTCCTACGACTACATGCAGACTTGGTCCTACGACTCCATGCAGACTTGGTCCTACGACTACATGCAGACTTGGTCCCACGACTACATGCAGACTTGGTCCCACGACTACATGCAGACTTGGTCCCACGACTGCATGCAGACTTGGTCCCACGACTACATGCAATATACTGAAATATTAGACTGCCACGTGACCTGTGGACTTTTTCTGGAAGTGGTCATTCTCATTGTTTCACCTAACCCCTAAGCTGGTGTCTTGTTTGTCTGCTGAAACACTAGGCTGCCACAAGCAGTTCAACAAACAAGACATTAAGGCCCTAAACTGAGTGTGAGAAACATGAAACTCGAGGAGAGAGAGAGAGAGAGAGAGAGAGAGAGAGAGAGAGAGAGAGAGAGAGAGAGAGAGAGAGAGGCAGAAAGTTATTCTGAAAAGTTATTTTAATGATATTTAATCTTTCTCTTCTTTCTTTCCTCTACCCATTGAATAACTCGCGGCGTCAGGGCAGGGTGAGATCTTTGGAACGATCCCTTCTGTTCGCTCCGTAAAAAGTACTTGTTAGTGTCTCTGATATTTCTACAGACCATATTCTGCGTGGTCGACCTCTGGATCTGTTACCGCTGTATCTGTATAACTTTGCTCTCTGTGATACCCTGTCTAACGCCAATCTTGTTACATGGCCAAATCATGTCATTTGTTGTCTACCTTTGAAGTTCAGTATTGATTCTGTCGACGAGAGATTACTTCTACTGACGATTGGTAGACTCCTGCTGTACGTGCTTCCCTGTGGAGTTTCTTCTTATTGTACGTGGCTAGTCCACAAAGACAACCAGGAAAGGCTGGTGACTATCGGGAAAAACCTTTTAACACCTATGGAACGACTGGCCCCCCGGTATCGCCGGGGGGGGGGGGGGGGCGGGATAACTGACATCTGGAGACAGATGTCGACTGTGGACCGGGTTGATCACCCCTAACACAGTATAAAACTCTGATTTCGAAACTACAACAAAAAATATGCTCCCAGGGTCCATCGAAAGGGGGAGGAGAGAATGATGGCCCCAATCAATTAGATACTAAGGGTGACGACCTTGCTAGCCCCCGAACATAAGATGTTTGCCCAACGACCGGGTTGGCTCTGTACATGTCTAAGAGCTTCACGGGGTTGCATGGTCTGAGAACTCATGCCGGAGGGATAAAGTGCGAGGGTGCTTCACGCAGTAAACGCCGTCGCAAAACTACTACTCCCGTGGTAGTTACTGAGTCGTTAGGGAACGACGGGCAGGGTATAAGTGGTATAACCCACTCGCTCGGAGAGGCCCCATGACGTCGACTGCCGAGGTGCGCATTTGATGATTCCTGAAGAAGTGCGTTCAAAGATCAGGTTTCCACCTGCGAGCGACAAGGTGTCGTGGTGTAAGCTGGAAGGTACACTATGTGAGAAATTAAATCATGATTTAAAGAAGAAGCCGATAGGTGATAAGTTTACAGGGTTTGGTAATATAATATACGAGCACTGTTCCTGCTAGTTCGGACAGTCAAAAAGGCGCTGCCGAGCGTCAAGCAGAATACAAGCAGGAAACAGAGGGACATTCTGAAGTGCCAGGCAGACAAGAACGCACTCAGAAAACGGTTCAAAGCCGCTACAGGCAGCGAACGGGAGGGACTGCACGAGGTCTGGTTGCACCTGAGAAACAGACACAGTGCCCTCTGTCGCGCTGAGCGTTATTGTAATAGCAGACGGAGAACCAAAAGGGAGCGAGATAAATTTTTTAGGGACACGTTCCAATTTGCCCGAGGTCTATTCGAGCAACCAAAGTATGGGACTCTGGTGGTCAGTAAAGAGAAGCTTGAGTCACATTTACGCAAAATGTACTCAGGCAAAACGAGGAATGAGCCTCTCGAAAACAATCCAGATATCCTTAGCGGCCTTAAGCAGCCTGATTTGCCGAAGGTATCATTTAAAATGATACCTCCCTCTTGGTCTAAGGTCGA
>CAJHNH020000899.1:135080-140080 GCA_905116865.2 Candidula unifasciata
CTCTAAACATAGGATAGACTTACACAAAACAAGTTTAGCGTACTCCGCAGCACAGTTGGGGAGCCACAATAAATCAAAAATACCACTAGTCCCTATACATGCAATCAGAAACAGTTTGAATGTTACCTGAGCACAGTTTGCATGCCCTCATAAAGGATACAAGTGTGTTAGAACTAATATGCATTTTCTCTAGACTTGTGACAATGACAATGGTTTACTGTAGTCAGACATGTAGGAGGATTCGAGCACATTCCAGTGCTTGTATAGTAGGTAGCTGCTACTGACCATGTTTACAACCACTTGTTAGCAGATTTATTGAGTCAGTAACAGGTGCAGTCCAGGGAAGTAAAGGCAGCCGGCGTGATCCGGACCACATCACTAACTAAGTGCAGATTGGTCTATGAAAATGTAGGTCTAACCCTATATTCCCAATACACATAAAGGCGTGGAAACGGGACCTTAGCAGATTTATGAATGATATGATGTCTTAAAGGAGAAAGACTAGAATTGCAAAAGGTTGTACAGGTCTATATGCCCAATTCTCTTCCCCCGCCCGCCTCCCCCTTCAAAAATAAAGTTCGTTAGTTCGTTATTTCGTTCGTTCGTAAGGAGGGTCTGTGTGCTCGGTTCCCGAGTCTTTGGAGATACAGATGGTTCATGTCTTTGATCAATTAATTGGAGAGAATCATGGCTGACCATGTTCAACCTGAATTTGTTGAGTTTTGGTAAAAATTGGCGTCTGTGTTTTGTAGAGGTTTTTTAATATCTTTGGGGCTGTCCATCTATCTATCCATCAATCCATCCATCCATCCATCCATCCATCCATCCATCCATCCATCCATCCATCCCTCCATCCATCCATCCCTCCATCCATCCCTCCATCCATCCATCCATCCATCCATCCATCCATCCATCCATCCATCCATCCATCCATCCATCCATCCATCCATCCATCCATCCATCCATTGATCTGTCTATTTATCTATCCATCTATTCATCAATCCTTGTGTCTGTTTATCTGTTTGTATATCTATCTATCTCTCTGTCTGTTTGATTGTCTGTGTGAATATCTACCTATCTATCAATCCACTTATCCGTCTGCCCGTCCATCTTTCTATTCATCCCTTCACCCATCATTCGTTAATTCATATATATATCTTCTATTAATCTGCAATCCCCACTTTCTCTCTATCTGCTTTCCTGCCTACCTATCTGACTGATGATCTATTTCTTTATCCGTCTACGTTCAGGTATTTTCCCACTGATCTATCTATCAATTAAAACCAGACACAGACAACACAGTCTGACAACACCAGGTAATTATCAATGATAAACAGCCCAACTTTGTTCCACTAACCACGACCGCCATGTTGATTATCTCCCTTGTCTTTGCCACCATCACTACTGTGATGGCGGGCAATTATATAGGCAATCAACGACTTTGTCCGAGATATGGTCGAGGACGGATTGTTTGTTGCTTTACGAGTGAAGAACAAACAAATCAATCAACAAATCAACAGCTCTTAAATGCGGAGTAACAAGGGATGAAAGTCTAGGCGATGATTTCTTGCCACGGCATGGGTATATCCGGGTGATAATAGAAGAAATAACAATACAGGCGCTTTGATGTTTGTCAAACGGTTACATCAATCTACATCCTCTTCTGCCTTAAGTCTTAAAAGGGTTGGTGGAGGCAGGTTGTCTTGTTGTTTACAGCCAGGCTGCGGTATCTGTCATATTTGTCCTAACATTTGTGATTTCAACAAACCCCTTATTAGTCACTTTTACGTCATGCTTGTTGGGGTGGGGGAGGCGTGAGGGGGGTGGGGGTGGCTATAATTTTTGTCTCCAGAAATGGGACCCCACAACCCGTTCGGAGAGATACTTTCACGATCAATCACGAACAATCCGGTAATACGTGCAGCAGGAGAGAATCAACCTTGAGCCTCATGAACTCAGGTGGGCCCACTCTCTGAAAATGTCTAGGAGCTCGTGGGCCGAAACATTTGTCGACGAGAGATTACTTCTACAGATAATTGGTAGACTCCTGTTGTACATGCTCCCCTGTGGAGTTTCTTCTAATTAGTGTTTTACGAAAGACTAATTGTTAGAGCTACCATCAGTTATCACTGCCAATTACTTTTGCAGTGTATGCGGGGGGGGGGGGGAGGGAGGGGGGGGGGGGAGTCTTTGAGCCTGGGGATTTACAACCGTATGTTGCTGCCACGACTGTGCAGGTAAGGATTTTATTTTGCCTGTGACAGAAAAAAAAATCCACAGCCTTACCGAGGATTCGAACCCGGGTCTCACGCATGAGAGCCAAGCGTTTAACTGTTCGAAGAGCCGCTCCTCTTAAATGGTTAGAGATAGTCAAATACGACTGTTTACTTCTGGCTTTAAACATGTGCAGTTACCAGCTTTAACTCTTTCAGTACCAATCAACTCGCCATGCGTTTATTGATTACTCAGTACTGGGTATACCTTTCTTGACCCGTTCCCTTCAGTTCTTCTATAACATTGGATCATTCTTTTCCAATTGTTATTTTAACTCTCCTGTGTCATAGTTATGTTAATTAATGTCCTTAAAACGTCAAAACTATCACTATAAATAAAGTACACACACTTTACAACGGACAGCATTAAAGCAACAAACTTCTGGGACTGAAGGAGTTAATCCCTAAGCATCGGTATTTTTGTGCAAAGGTTTGAAGCAACATACCACAAATATCAGAAAGAGTGTCGTAATGTTTTGGTCCTTTTGTGAGAAAATGGAAACTAGACTATGGTGTGAACACTGGAAAGATTTGTGGAGATCGAGACCGAAGAAGACAACACAAGAAGCTTCTTGACAGCCTTTTGTCATGGCATGATGCGGTGTCAGTGCACGAACTGATTCACGCAGTTGCTGGTCGCAGATTGTGGAATGATGATGATACATTCGCAGCTAAATACAGGCACATAAAATCATCGTTAGCTATCTATTTCTACATACAAATATCTACAGCAACCTTCATCCATCTACAACTACTGACACCAGTGGTTCTCAGAAGTTTTGAATTACAGGGCCGTTTTTAGAATCAATTCTTGTTGCAGAGTCCTTTAGTATAGTTAACCATGCAAGTTAACCATGTTTGGAAGTAACGGTTTGGAGAGTAGAGATTCTATGATGGTTGTGATATTTCCACAGAGGGCTTGGCACTGAATGTGTTTGTTTGTGTGTGTGCAAGCGCGTGCGCGCGCGCGCGTGTGTGTGTGTGTGTGTGTGTGTGTGTGTGTGCAGGTTTTTAATAGTTTTCAAAGTAGGTCGCAAGCCAAAAATGTTCGGGAAACACTACTCTACGACTGTCTACGGTCACATACTTTCAATGGTAGTCGCCTACAACATAAATCTGCAATTACCTACAACTATTTACAATCACATGCACATATCCGCAATCACAAACAACCATTTTCAATCACATACATCCATGTTCATCACCTACAGCAAACTACAATCGCCCACAACATACATCTGCAATCACATACAAATATCTTCACAAACCTACAATTATCTGCAATTACATACACATATCTACAATCACCTACAGCTACTTACAATCACCTACAACCATCTACAATCACATACAACCATCTACATGATCTACAGCAGTCTACAATCACCTACAACCATCTACAATCACAAACAACCATCTACATGATCTACAGCAGTCTACAATCACGTACAACCATCTACATGATCTACAGCAGTCTACAATCACGTACAACCATCTACATGATCTACAGCAGTCTACAATCACGTACAACCATCTACATGATCTATAGCAGTCTACAATCACGTACAGCTATTTACAATCACCTACAGCTATTTACAATCACCTACAACCATCTACAATCCCATACAACTGTCTGCAATGACACGTGAAAGCGACCGAGACATGATTTTATTAACGAATTAAGAAAGTACCCTGGACAGATTTGAAGAAAAAAAAGAATAACACATTTAAAGTCAAATAATAAAGACGTCTTAAAAAAGGACTCACAGAGAGAACTGATTGCCAACATTAATAAGAGACAATCTACATTCTTTGGGCATCTGATGAAAAGGAGAGAACTGAAGTATATCATGACAGTTGTGAAGTTGGAGGGAATGAGAGGCAGAGGGAGGCCGAGAGAACAGATGCTGGACAGTTTGACATCATCGCATTGGAGGATATTCTATGTCAGAGTTGACAGAAAGTACGCGAGACAGAAAGATGTGGACAAACATGACTACCAACGCCACACGGTATCGACAATGAGAACAAGACGAATCTCAGCAACAGCAACAAAATGTATATTGTAAATTGTTTTCTTAAACTGATATTAGGGATTTATTTATTATCTTAGGAATTTAAAATACTGCTGTAGATTGCAAAAAAGAAGAGTTAGGAAACGGATCTAACTGTTGCTACACCCGTAAATAAAATAGAGACAAGTTCACAATACTACAAAGAATGGCCAAGCCCCAGCACTGGAGCTAAAATCGACAAAATTGTACGAAACTGAAACACACTAAGGTCCAAAAGTGAAAAGTTGAATCTTTTTGCTATATTTAAGAGTAGAAGTGAAAGGGCTGTTAAAACATTTCTCCAAGGAGACAGACATCTGTGGAAAGGCTGTTAAAGCATTTCTTTAATGATACAGACATATTGATATGAAAACAGAATTGGTTTAAAATGGACAGACAGAAATTAAATACAGAAAAGAGTCAACATCTTGGCGAGACAACGCGTTCCGTTTGGACATAGCTGCCACACAAATGAAACAAAAACACATTCAACAAATGAAGGAATCTGTTTACAGAAATCACAGATACAACTTGCCATCAAGAGGGAAGGCAAAGAACAGACACAAACCGCATCTGTCATGGCCGCCTCTAGGTCTCTATTTCCGGTACTCAGGTCAGTTGGGTAAAAGTACTTCCGCCAGCATCGAACCGAAATCTGGTCACAATTCGGCAG
>CAJHNH020000899.1:142580-219754 GCA_905116865.2 Candidula unifasciata
TATAGACACTGTCAGACCAACTGGATGTCACCCCCTCTTCAACATTAAACCATACCTGACCTCTTAGAAACACCATCTTCTTTAATTCCATTTTATTCCGACATGATCACATTTCCCTTTATTGTCATTCACACCTCTGTAGTCTTCCTTGGTATCTTAACGACATGTCCGTACCAACAAAGATACAACACATCTGTGTGTAGCATACACTGTCTTCCACCTGTGATCATGAACTAACGGTAGATTAGCATACCAATGGACAATTATACTAGCAACAATTGTCATGGTATTATTTGTTACTATCAGCCCCCCCCCCCCTTCCCCAACTCTCCCTCCCACAGACATCCTCTAACCCTATCATCTTTCATTGCCACATCTGGTCATTCGTAATGAGATTATTAATCCTGCAAAAGACGGTACGTCGATTTACTTAGAATTACAGTCGAGCTAACCAACGACCGAAACGAATCGAATCGTGCTGACGACCTCCGGAGACTATTCTGACTTACTCAAATTAACAAGATACAATTTCGGCTGTAGACAGAAACTTGTGTCATCAGGTTCTGGCTTATTCTATTAGCATGATAAGATTTCAGTTCTAGAATGATGCTTCCGTAATTTGGTTTTCTGTTACAATCACAGTCTGAGGGTAAGAAGCTTTGTCTTTTTTGGCCTAGTCAAAAATAGTTTAGATGTATCTGAGTCCAAAGGGTAAATGTCGACTGATCTCGTAGGCACGATGGACTGAAGTTTGATCGGAAACGTTAGGGAAGTTTGTTAACGTAGGAGTTGTTTATGTATGGCACAATTTGTATTAACACAGAGGCTTGTCTGACTACACCATTTAGCAATTTGAATGTAGGGACTCACCACATAAACTTAATTAACAAACACTCATTAAACACATCAGCTTTATTATTTATTTACACACATAAACTGATTACATCCACCTGGTTATTACATTTACATACATAAACTGATTACATCCACTTTGTTATTGCAATTACATACATCAACTGATCACATCCACTTGTTTATTACATTTACATACATAAACTGATTACATCCACCTGGTTATTACATTTACATACATAAACTGATTACATACACTTGGTTATTGCATTTACATACATAAACTGATCATATCCACTTGTTTATTACATTTACATACATAAACTGATCACATCCACTTGTTTATTACATTTACATACATTAATTGATCCCATCCACTTGGTTATTACATTTACATACATAAACTGATAACATCCACTTTTTTTTAATTACATTTACATACATAAACTGATCACATCCACTTTTTTATTACATTTATATACATAAATCTATCACATCCACTTGGTTATTACATTTATATACATAAACTGATAACATAAACTTGGTTATTACATTTACATACATAAACTGATAACATCCACTTGTTTATTACATTTACATACATAAACTGATCATATCCACTTGTTTATTACATTTACATACATAAACTGATCACATCCACTTGTTTATTACATTTACATACATTAATTGATCCCATCCACTTGGTTATTACATTTACATACATAAACTGATAACATCCACTTTTTTTTAATTACATTTACATACATAAACTGATCACATCCACTTTTTTATTACATTTACATACATAAACTGATAACATCCACTTGGTTGTTACATTTACATACATAAACTGATCACATCCACTTGTTTAATACATTTACAGACATAAACTGATCACATCCACTTGTTTATTACATTTATGCTCATAAACAGATCACATCCACTTGTTTATTACATTTACACTCATAAACTGATCACATCCACTTGTTTAGTACATTTACATACATAAATTGATCACTTCCACTCTGTTATTACATTTACAGACATAAACTGATCACATCCACTTGTTTATTACATTTATACTCATAAACAGATCACATCCACTTGGTTGATACATTTACGCACATAAACAGATCACATCCACTAGGTTGAAAAATTTACGCACATAAACAGATCACATCCGCTTGGTTGTTACATTTACACACATAAACAGATCACATCCACTTGTTTATTACATTCACATCACATATATTTCATTATTGTAATAACAATAACATTTTCTAAGTTGCGGATCCTCAGTCTACCGGGGCATCAAACCCATCATGTTTTGGCTGTTTATGATTTTACTGGGCATTTCATTTTCAGAAATCTGCCATTGCCAATTGAATGGTCGACACTAAACGGTAGTGTAAATCAAGGCAGAACGGTCTCCTGTAAAATACCATAATGTTACTTTGTTCAAACATACTCCGCTCAGGAACATTTCAATGATTTCGGTTCTTTATTAATATCTTACCCCAGATGACAGTCCAACATTTTAAAGGGCGGTAAGACTGCGTTTTCCAGCTCTCTGAGGGTTTTAACGACAGCAAAACATCTAACCCCAACCCATCTACGTCCTACGAGAAAGTGCAGCCTAGGTCCCACGACTGCATGCAGCCTAGGTCCCACGACTGCATGCAGCCTAGGTCCCACGACTGCATGCAGCCTAGGTCCCACGACTGCATGCAGCCTAGGTCCCACGACTGCATGCAGCCTAGGTCCCACGACTGCATGCAGCCTAGGTCCCACGACTGCATGCAGCCTAGGTCCCACGACTGCATGCAGCCTAGGTCCCACGACTGCATGCAGCCTAGGTCCCACGACTGCATGCAGCCTATCTACTAGGGCTGTACCGAATATTCGCTTCGTATTCGCTTCGGGGCCGAATAGCGGACCAATAGTTGCGGTCGGGCCGAATACGAATAGTAGTTACCTTACACCCGCTTTTGCATACACGGCTTTAATACTCACAACATGGAACGATTGGTTTTGTTGGAAGCTAATGCAACTCTCATGCATTAACTAAACTGTCAGTGACAATTTGCAAGTTTAATTACTTGTTATAGTACTTAGGATTCTTTCATTCCTAGTTATTTGTTACCACAGACTGACTGAAGGAGGCAAAACATAAAATGTTTTTAAATGTTTACTATTCTGTACGAATACTAACTAGACATGGACAGAATTTAAACTCAGGCCACATCCAAGTCGATAATATGAAAATCAAACGAACAGAAACATATAAGTACTTGGGTGCAAATTTCAACTGCTCCAACATGCTGAGAGAAGAAACACAATCTAGAATACAATCTAGAAATAAAGTATACTTTGTCCTTTAACATCTGCTAAAGTCCAGTTGTCTGCCTCGCAACACCAAGATTAAAATATATAAAACTTAGAAAAGACCAGTAGTGTTATATGGCTCTAAAACTTGAAGCAGAAATAAAAAAGATGAGGCCGTATTACAGGTTTTCGAAAAGTCTTACGTCAAATCTTTGGACCCATTAAAGATGCTAACAGCGGACAATGGAGAGAGAGGATCAACAACGTAATACATAATCTGTTTAAATCACCATTGATCACTGGCATCATGAGAGCTAACAGACTGAAATGGTTAAGGCATATTGAAATAATGTCAGATGACAGAGAAGTAAAACGGTATACACCTGAGAGAAGAATGGGCGTAGACCACGAGGCAGACAAAAAAGAAGATCGAGAGATAATGCTGAAATATTATACTGTCCCGTGACCTGTGGATTTTCCCTGTTTGGAGTAGGATATTGATGAAGCATCGGGATTTCTACCCAAACTATTGTGGACTAATAAGCAGACTGAAGTTGACAGCTGTTGCTCCTCTGGGCGGTGAGCTACTTTATCATAAAGCGGACATAGAGAAGGCTCTCTGAAATCAAATAGACAGTGCAACTGAATAGATGGAGAATCAATACACAGAAAAACTCGTTCAAAAAAATGGGGGGGGGGGTGTAAAAATTCGTGAAGGCTCTGGAAGATACTCAATACTGAAGGAAAAACAGAGACGGACTTATCATCAGGTTGTAACTGGCACTATTAGTATGTCGACACTTCGTTGGTTGCTCAGGTAGAAGACAGAGCACGTGTAGGAATGTACTGAGTGCAGTGATGTCAACTCTTGTTTCATTCATTATAATATCTAACATTTACTTAAAAAAAACTGATCACACCCATTTCAAATGTTACACACATACAGCTGTAAACAGAGAGGTAGACCAAGTGCCTAGGGGTTCATAGAAGCGAGAATGGACGTCGCTTAGTTCTACATAGCCTGGCAAATGATATCACAACGTCTAGTTTGAGAATGGAGGTGGAGGCAGTCACTGTTGCCTTCCGCTGGACTAAGAATTATCTGTACACACATGTCGCAATTGTTACTGTCTCACAGTGTATGTTGAGAAAGGTGCAAGCATCGCTACAGAGGTCCCTGGTAGTTAGCTACCTTTGGATATTTTCTGTAGGTCATAATGGTGTGTTTGGAAACTAGAAGGCAGATAGACTGGCAGGTTCTGCACCATCTGATGGTGAATTGATGTATGGCAAGCTAGATATTGTGACGGCACTTTGGGAACCAGTGAACAGTGCGGAGGCGCAGATAGATCATAGCGGTCTGAGAAGTCTAGCCAACGCTCAAAACTCAGGGGGAAAGCCAGACGGATGTACGATCCGACAGTTACTGGTACCATCAGAATTGGAGTGTCCCGAGTGCTGTGATATCGATTCTTAATTCAACATTCAACATTCAACATTCAGCATTCAGCGGAGCCAAGTGACAGGGGAACAAACAGGCGAAGTTTCAGTCAAATGGCAGTGGCACTGTTAGTAAGGGGAGCTCTTTGTTTAGCTGCTGGGAGGGGGGACGGGCTACATATCATGATGTCCAGAGTTAAGCGACGTGAATTCGTGATATATTATTTTAATCAATCATTTAAGAAGCTAAGTAAAACTTCGATACAATCAGTTTGTCAAAGAGACCTCGGGTTATCTCTCACGGCCTACCCTACAATGGTCATCACTCCATTATATAGTGCACATTTCTTACCTATTTCTTCCTCCCCCTTCTGTAAAAGTAAAGGTTCCTTTTCCAGGCCTTTATGCAGATAGGGCATATAGGGCTAGATCTATATTTTTATATACTAATCAGCACAATACTGGTGATGCGGCCGCCTTTACCTCTCGGGACTGGACCAGGTACCCACTTAAGGCTTGGAGGACCTGGAAGTCAAGGTCATTTTTAAAAAAAGTTTGGCAATGATAGAGAGTGAACCCAAGACCTTTCGATCTGCACGCGAGCGTCCAGCCGCTACGCCACGTCGACTCCTCTCTTCTGTTATGTTAAATAATTCTACGTCAGTAAAAAATAAAAACTATTCTGTACCAACACTAATTGTCAACTTAATTAAAAAAGAAAAAAAACTGCAGGCGAAAAGTATGAGAGGCAGACCAAAGAAGACTCGGATACAGAACTTGACTGACTGGACAAACTTTAGGCATGCATCCATGAATTCCTGGCTGCCAAAACTGGAGAGACTTGATCAGACAGTTAACAGAAACTGGTGACCCAACGACTCGCAATGTTACGGCAAGATGATCATCCAAATAAATTGTTACTACTCGATAGTACACACACAAACATTAGTAGCGTATCCTTTACAGGACGTCACAGAACCAACCCCATTTTTTTTCTTTTGTTTACTAGGCACATTTTACGTTCAGTAGTTTGCCATTGCTCAAGTACGAACACGTTAGGATAGTATAACATTATACTGAACGAGTTAATAACTATTTATATATCTCGATCTCTTGTCGACATCAGAGTTTTTTCAACCTGGTGTTGAAAACCCCCTAGCGGCGCAAATGTTTTCTAAGGGATGCGTCAAACAGTTAGGACAATTGAGTGTATTTGTAATTGTTATAATGTAATGTACAAACCAAACTCAATAACAAAACATTCTAAACCTGGTAAATTAACATTAAATTTGTTGTGTGTAACTTTCGAAAGCCAGTGACGTTGCTTTGTTGTTGAGAGATTTCCACATCTACTGTTTGTTTTAAATCTAACTAATTGGATAACGCGTGCATTTATTATTGGTTAAGAACGCATTCTGCCCCAAACGTATCTCCATACTTTCTACTTCGCCTCATTTTTTCCTCTGTATTAATCACCTACTGTTTTAAAGTTGGGGCAGAGGAAGTAGGTGGGCGGGGTGGGGCGGGGGGGGGGGTAAGGGGTTCTTGCCTGCAATATTATTTAAATATATTATAAATGCAACTGCATTTTCATAAAGCTTTTTAGATGATTAAATAATATAATTTATGTGATGTTACAAACATCTCCTTTATTACTTCTTGTAATTTTATTTATACAATATATTTTAATTATCTATACATTCAACAAAGAAAGCCGACCGTCCAGATGGCAATGGCAAACTACTGGGCGTAAATTTGCCTAGAAAAACCACACAACAGCCAGGAGCTGTTGGGGATGGTTCTGCAACGTCCTGTAAAGGATACGCAACTAACCAACAAATACATTCAACAGACGTATAAATTTTAAAGCTTTAGGATATTAGCTGTTGTAATTCAACATTGAAGGGGCCTCAGGTCTTTATATAGTTTAGGGCTTTCTCAAGTCTAAATCTGACCCTGCTCTTGTAAATGGGAGTGGGGTGGGGGGACCTCTGGTCTACACTGTCTCGTCTAGCTGTATGTACCACTCTGTAATGCTATGTGGGTCGGGGTGATGGGTTGGGACGGGGTGGTGGGTCGGGTCGGTTGGTCGGGGCGGTTGGTCGGGACGGTGGGTCGGGATGGTGGGTCGGGACGGTGGGTCGGGACGGTGGGTCGGGACGGTGGGTCGGGACGGTGGGTCGGGACGGTTGGTCGGGACGGTGGGTTGGGGTTGTGGGTCGGGGTGGTGGGTCGTTCGGTGGGTCGGGGCGGTGGGTTGGGGCGGTGGGTTGGGGCGGTGGGTTGGGGCGGTGGGTCGGGGTTGGTGATTCGATACAGGGCAGCATGGCTGAGTGTGTCACTATCAACTGCACAGTTTAAGATTGTTATTTTTGCAACACCCCCCCCCCAATCCCCCCCCCCATATAATTATATTGCAATCACTTACTGGAGATCGAACCTATGTTTCCCACACGAGAGCCTCGACATCTAACCACTCGACCAGTCGCTCCTCCAGCGCCTTCCCCCTCGCCGACATTGCCACCTGAATAAGCGTGTGTATGACTCCATCACTTTCAGTGTTTTGCCATAGCCGATATAATTACTGCCGGTTCGATTAATTCTCGTTATCTATATCTGTCTATATGAATGTCAGACCTACATGTTGTGACCTCTGATCAACTTCAACACACACACACACACACACACACACACACACACACACACATGTATATATATATATATATATATATAGCGAGAGAGAGAGAAACGTAAGCGTGTGTGTGTAAAAATAGTTGACGTCTGCAGATTAGGAATCAGAACTGACTGCACCACACAATCCACATTAGCTGGGGGAGAGAACGATATACTTTCAGACCAGAGGTCGGGGAAATGCAGCAGCCAACCGTAGGCAAAAACAATAGAAATATATAGAAAATAGAAGATATAGAAAATATATATAGAGAGAGACCGAGTTCGTGTATATACATAGAGAATATATATAGAGTGCGAGAGAGTGTGCATATAAATGTATATATATATATATATAGGCTATATATATATATATATATATATATATATATATATATATATATATATATATATATATATATATATATATACAGAGAGAGTACATGTATATAGAGTGTGTATTTATTTAGTGTTTATTTATTTAGAAAGTATAACATATAGATAAAAGAATATATATGTATAGAGAATATATATATAAAGAGAATGTGCATATATATAGAGAGTGAGAGTGTGCACATAAATATGTATACATAGATATACAAATGTACAGAAACAGTGTATATATATATATATATATATATATATATATATATATATATATAGAGAGAGAGAGAGAGAGAGAGAGAGAGAGAGTGTATGTATAAAGAAAGAGTGTTTATATATATATACACACGCACACACAAACACATACATATATGAACTAAACTCTTGTTAACACGATTATATATCAAAAACGCCAGCTTCACATAAAACCAATTTTTCTCCTGACAGAGGTTTTTGGAACGTGTTATAATTTCTTTTACCACGAATTACAAGCTGGTTTCTAATCGGCTGCTTCACTAGATCCCATTAAATCCCAACTTCCAAAGCTATTCATAATTGTATTCGCTGTTGGTCCTCTGCCATATATGTAAGACAAGAAATTTAAAGTTAACCGTTGATGACGTTATTTGGGTCATTCAGCTATGAGTTATTAATTGTTATTTTTATTATTGTTTACATTATCTTTCCTTAGTGCAGTTCTTCGACATTCTCATGTCAACAATCAGCTAATATGTTAACCAACAGATTTAGTTCAATAATGTTTTTAAATTACAGTACTATCATTTAATATTATAGATCCCCTCCCCGATTAGGAGCAACATCAAGATAAAAGCTTGCAGACAGTAATACACAGTCCTGCAAGAGGAAGCAAACAGGCTTAGTCCTGCACAAAAAACAAAACAAACAATCCTAGAGAAAGTATCCCACAATGCCTTGAAGAAAACGACAGTTGTTACACAGTAAGTGCCAAGCCTACCACATCTACAATACTTAAAGATTGTGAACAGAATCAAATTGTGATGCTGCTGCATCAAGTGCTAAGTTCAAAGATACTGAAACGTTAGTTCTAGAATGGTCAACCATATAAGCGCTTCCAAAGTCCAAGTCCAAGTCCTTTTATGAAAAAAAAAAGGAAAGCTCGACCACGTTCAGACTGCTGCTAGCTAGCCTAGGCTACAAGCAATCTCCGCCTATATTTGTGGTCTGGGTTATTTGCGTCACTTTCGTGACTGAATTTTAGTGTTTGTGCCATTTTGGCTTGATGCTTCCATCCGAATCAAACCGCTCGTCCTGTTGTCACTGGTGCATGTCTTCCTTCTTCTTTCTTGGTGTTTCCTGTTTGTTCTGTCTCCCTTTGATCTGGCTAGGCGTATCTCGAAGGAGAGCGAGCTTCCATACACAACGTCCTTTGGACCACCATTTATTGTTTTAAAATTTTGAGTATTTAAATTATGCCAAAAAGTACTGAAAACAGTTTTTGAATTTGAATAGTTCCGAAATGTGAAAATGTTCCGCGTGTGACCATGTGGTCCTATAGTTGTCTTTCTGTAATATGAACGGGTTAGTCATGTAATGGATATGTATGTGAGAGTTTATGTGGAGATTTAAGCGGGTCCAGTCGTCATCTGTTATTATGTACAAGAGACAGATACATGGCTATAACGGTTATATTAGAGACTTATGATTGGCTATACCGGTTCTACAAGAGACAGATGAATGGCTATAACAGTTCTACATGAGACAGATGAATGGCTATACCGGTTCTACAAGAGACAGATGAATGGCTATAACAGTTCTACATGAGACAGATGAATGGCTATAACGGTTCTACAAGAGACAGATGATTGGCTATAACAGTTCTACAAGAGACAGATGAATGGCTAAAACGGTTCTACAAGAGAAAGATGATTGGCTATAACGGTTTTACAAGAGACAGATGAATGGCTATAACGGTTCTACAAGAGACAGCTGATTGGCTATAACAGTTCTACATGAGACAGATGAATGGCTATACCGGTTCTACAAGAGACAGATGATTGGTTATAACAGTTCTACATGAGACAGATGAATGGCTATACCGGTTCTACAAGAGACAGATGAATGGCTATACCGGTTCTACAAGAGACAGATGAATGGCTATACCGGTTCTACAATAGACAGATGAATGGCTATACCGGTTCTACAAGAGACAGATGAATGGCTATACCGGTTCTACAAGAGACAGATGAATGGCTTTACCGGTTCTACAAGAGACAGATGAATGGCTATACCGGTTCTACAAGAGACAGATGAATGGCTATAACAGTTCTACAAGAGACAGATGATTGGCTCAAACGGTTCTACAAGAGACAGATGATTGGCTATAACAGTTCTACATGAGACAGATGAATGGCTATACCGGTTCTACAAGAGACAGATGAATGGCTATACCGGTTCTACAAGAGACAGATGAATGGGAATAACAGTTCTACAAGAGACAGATGATTGGCTATAACGGTTCTACAAGAGACAGATGAATGGCTATAACAGTTCTACAAGAGACAGATGATTGGCTATAACAGTTCTACAAGAGACAGATGATTGGCTATAACGGTTCTACAAGAGACAGATGATTGGCTATAACGGTTCTACAAGAGACAGATGAATGGCTATAACAGTTCTACAAGAGACAGATGATTGGCTATAACAGTTCTACAAGAGACAGATGATTGGCTATAACGGTTCTACAAGAGACAAATGATTGGCTATAACGGTTCTACAAGAGACAGATGATTGGCTATAACGGTTCTACAAGAGACAAATGATTGGCTAAACCGGTTCTACAAGAGACAGATGATTGGCCAAACCTGTTCTACATGAGACAGATGAATGGCTATAACGGTTCTACAAGAGACAGATGATTGGCTATAACAGTTCTACAAGACCAGATGATTGGCTAAACTGTTTCTACAAGAGACAGACGATTGGCTATAACGGTTCTACAAGAGACAGATGAATGGCTATAACAGTTCTACAAGAGACAGATGATTGGCTATAACGGTTCTACAATAGACAGATGAATTTCTATAACAGTTCTACAAGAGACAGATGATTGGCTATAACGGTTCTACAAGAGACAGATGATTGGCTATACCGGTTCTACAAGAGACAGATGATTGGCTATAACAGTTCTACAAGAGACAGATGATTGTCTATATAGGTTCTACAAGAGACAGATGATTGTCTATATAGGTTCTACAAGAGACAGATGATTGTCTATATAGGTTCTACAAGAGACAGATGATTGTCTATACAGGTTCTACAAGAGACAGATGATTGTCTATACAGGTTCTACAAGAGACAGATCATTGTCTATATAGGTTCTACAAGAGACAGATGATTGTCTATATAGGTTCTACAAGAGACAGATGATTGTCTATATAGGTTCTACAAGAGACAGATGATTGTCTATATAGGTTCTACAAGAGACAGATGATTGTCTATATAGGTTTTACAAGAGACAGATGACTGGCTAAACCGGTTCTACAAGAGACAGATGAATGGCTATAACGGTTTCACAAGAGACAGACGATTCGCTATACCGCTTTCACAAGAGACAGATCATTGGCTATACCAGTTCCACAAGAGACACATCATTGGTTAGACCGGTTCTAAGATTGGCACCATGGTAGAGACCGAGGCTCCGTTAGGTAACATTCTCAGAGATAACAGTGGTAATTTGTAGATAACCTTCATTGTGGAGACGGCAGGCATGTTTCAAGTTTCAACACTGCACTCTGAGTCCCTTATTAACAGGAATTTAGTTTTACACGAACTCTTTTTTCCCGTCCCTTTTAGTTTGACTTAACCAGTGTTCAACCTCGATTTGTTGTTATCATCTTTAATTGTGACACAATAGACTGTCCTATATATGAGACTATTGGCAGACTCTGAAAAATCTCCTGATTTGGAAAACTGATCCTTTCCTCACTCGATGTAGGATATGGGTAACAACTTCTCTTCATAGATAAATCATTATTGACATAAATTTGTAGTTTAGCCGTAAAGCGACGTCGGGAGGAACAATTTGTAATCCATAGTATGACGGGCATTAATGCTATTGTCCATCGGTGTCGATCCAAAAGCTATTTGATGCTTTCAAACCACTTCCTTCTAAGGCAACCTTTTGCTTTCATATAAGATCTTGCAATATGTAGTTGATAGTTGTTTTGGCTGCGTTATAACGAGATGACCAAACCATTTCATCTTTCTTGATAGGTTGATTTCTGTAAAGAATCTTCGTTGCTTTGTGTGTGTGTGGGGGGGGGCGCTGATGCAGGCGCAAGGTGTAATTGATACTGGCATATAGAACCATAATTATAATCGTATATTGAACCACATCTTATCTTTCTTCTGTGGAATCACATCTGATCTTTTATTTTTCTGTAGAAGCACATCTAATCATTCTTTCAAAGGAGTCACATCTTATCGTGTGTTTTTTTATCTCAACATGCACATATAAACCCTCTCCCCAACTCTCTCTCTCTCTCTCTCTCTCTCTCTATTTATATATATATATATATATATATATATATATATATATATATATATATATATATATATATATATACATACATAAAATACACGTATGTGGGTGTGTGTGTGTTTGTAAAAATAGTTGACGTCTGCAGATTAGGAATCAGAACTGACTGCACCACACAATCCACATTAGCTGGGGGAGAGAACGATATACTTTCAGACCAGAGGTCGGGGAAATGCAGCAGCCAACCGTAGGCAAAAACAAATACCTTGCCAAAACTAGAACAGTCGGGCCGCCTATCAGGCATACTAGGCATGATATATATATATGTATCAGGTGCAGTATGGCCGATAGGCTTTAGTGGATGTATGTGTGTATTATCCTTTAGTTATACATCACACAGGACTCGCAATCCAGCTTTCCAGTGCATTCTATGATGTGCTATCCTTATCGAATCCAGTTCAGCACTCCTGGCTTCTCCAAACACCATCTCTTGGGGTTTCTCTTGGACGTGGTTGCTTCCCCGGTCCTTCTGTTTCCCATTTCAGTTCTTATGTTTTGATTGTCTGTGTACATAACGAAAACATACATGGAAGGGGAAGCAGTAGGAAAAGGGATGTGGAATGGGGGGGGCGCCTCAGAACACTAACTATCAGAAAACGGGCTAAAGATTGTTGAAAACAATGCACTTTGTAAGCCACTACAAATCTGTCATCGGAAGGTGTCTGCCTGCTTGTGACTGGGGATTTTAAGGACAAACATGCGGTCACAGAACTGCTTTGTACACCATACAAGTTGAATCAAATCACAGAAAGGTCGAAACCCTAAGGCTTTTGATTTAGCATCAAGACCGTTCCAGAAGGTTGCAGAGGATATAGTAGGTCCATTAAATTAGGTGTCACACAAAAGGAAAGAATAAATCCTGACATTGGTTAATTTGTGTGCGCGATGGCCCGATGCTGCCCCATTGCAAAACATAACTTTAGAAGATGTAACCAAAGTTTTCTGCCATTTCTTTTTTTTTAGAATAAGCTTTCCAGATGTTATCCTGGCTGACAGGGTGACATAATTCATATCTGTAGCGACACAGGCAGTCCGCAAATTGATGGGCATTCAGCAGCGCTTCACAAGCCCATAGAATCCACCAGCTGATGGTGTCTGTGAGAACCTAAATGGAAGTTTCCAACGCATGTTGGCAAAGGTGACAACAGAAGTTCCAGGAGGTTGGGATGTTCTTTTACCAGCAATTATGTTCGCTTACAGAGGGTTCCCCAGCTTCGAACTGGTATGTGGTTCTAGCCCCGTGGACCATGGACTTCTCTTAGGACAACAACAACAACAAAGAGAGCACAGAAGCCTGTTAGACCTAATTAATTACTACAACCGTTGCATACTCAAATTATCAGAGTTAACCAACATCTGTTCGAAATTGCTACAGGAAGGACAGCATACTAACATAAAACAGAGTCCCGAACTAGATTCAGCAGAACTACACAATAACGCACTGTTCTCTCAGACACCGATCCTAAACCTACCTAATCAACACTTGCCTTTTGTTCTTAGAAATGACGCAAGTACTGTCTTAATCTCGGGAGTGCTGTGAGTGTTGTGTCCACGTGTGCATGTTGTGTCCACGTGTACGTGTTGTGTCCAGGTGTACGTGTTATGTCCAGGTGTACGTGTTGTGTCCAGGTGTACGTGTTGTGTCCAGGTGTACGTGTTATGTCCAGGTGTACGTGTTATGTCCAGGTGTACGTGTTGTGTCCAGGTGTACGTGTTGTGTTCACGTGTGCGTGTTGTGTCCAGGTGTACGTGTTGTGTCCAGGTGTGAGTGTTGTGTCCAGGTGTACGTGTTGTGTCCAGGTGTACGTGTTGTGTCCAGGTGTGAGTGTTGTGTCCACGTGTGCGTGTTGTGTCCACGTGTACGTGTTGTGTCCAGGTGTACGTGTTGTGTCCAGGTGTACGTGTTGTGTCCAGGTGTACGTGTTGTGTCCAGGTGTGAGTGTTGTGTCCAGGTGTGCGTGTTGTGTCCAGGTGTACGTGTTGTGTCCAGGTGTGAGTGTTGTGTCCAGGTGTGAGTGTTGTGTCCAGGTGTGAGTGTTGTGTCCAGGTGTGAGTGTTGTGTCCAGGTGTGAGTGTTGTGTCCAGGTGTACGTGTTGTGTCCACGTGTGAGTGTTGTGTCCAGGTGTGAGTGTTGTGTCCAGGTGTGAGTGTTGTGTCCAGGTGTACGTGTTGTGTCCAGGTGTACGTGTTGTGTCCACGTGTGAGTGTTGTGTCCAGGTGTGAGTGTTGTGTCCAGGTGTGAGTGTTGTGTCCAGGTGTGAGTGTTGTGTCCAGGTGTGAGTGTTGTGTCCAGGTGTGAGTGTTGTGTCCAGGTGTACGTGTTGTGTCCACGTGTGAGTGTTGTGTCCAGGTGTGAGTGTTGTGTCCAGGTGTGAGTGTTGTGTCCAGGTGTGCGTGTTGTGTCCAGGTGTACGTGTTGTGTCCAGGTGTACGTGTTGTGTCCACGTGTGAGTGTTGTGTCCAGGTGTGAGTGTTGCGTCCAGGTGTAAGTGTTGTGTCCAGGTGTGCGTGTTGTGTCCACGTGTGAGTGTTGTGTCCAGGTGTGAGTGTTGTGTCCAGGTGTGCGTGTTGTGTTCAGGTGTGGGATCACTTAGAGAACCCCAAAACACCTGAGGGTGTCGTCCCACATCCAGAATCGTGTGTGTCTGTGTGTAGGTTTGTGTGTTTATATTGTGTATTTCTCTGTTGTTGTATGTGTGTACTTGTTTAATAATGAATTTTCCTCTGTGCTAGTTTGTGTGTGGTTGTGTTATCTTGTATATGTTTGCGTGTATATTTGTGTGTGTCTCTGTAAGTATGTTTGGATGCCTGTTTAGATCTTTAACACACACACACACACACACACACACTATTGCTGGATTTAGACATAAGCTAACAAAACTACAACTCAGGGCTTCACCGCGAGCAGGCCTCCACAAACTCCTATGTGTTTTTATTTACAAATGCAGTTTCTTTTGTTAGAGATTTTCGGAGGATTATACAACATAATGTATGTTATTTTGGAAACACATTCTTTACTATTTCTTGTACTAAAAATTAAATGACAATATATTTCCATCACTTACATATTTCAAAGGCGCATATTTTGTATAGTTTTTTGTTTTTGTTTTTTTTGGAAGTTGAAAGCGTCATCAAGTCTAAATCCAGCCTTGACACACACACACACACACACACACACACACACACACACACACACACACATGCATACACACACGCGCGCGCGCGGGCACCTATGCTCAGTCACAAAGTATTGCTTTGACCCATGATACAGTTCACAACTCTTTATTCTTCAAGAAAATGTACACTAGTCAAATCAAACCTTTATTTGCTGCTCAGTTTCATCGACATTTTAAAAGACATTGACTTATTATCATCTATTTACTTTAAATTTTATTAAATAAAGTTTACTAATCGAGTCACTATAATGATATAAATGTCTTTAAAATTAACTGATAATTTTTCACATTTAATAATTTAGAGAAAGTTACTTTATAATGTCATTCAATTTATTTTAAACGAAAGGGACACAGACTTGTATTAATTTACTAAGAAATATTTTTTATGGGATTTTTTTTTAAATTAAGGAAATGTGCCCATAAATATGGAATAAATCTGGCAATCTTTAGAAAAAAAATATAGTAAAAGTAACGTTTTGCAAGGAATGAAGTGTACACATTTTGGAAGACTAATTTTAGAAATGAAAACTGCCCTAAAAATAATGGCTCAAGAGTTTAGAATTAGGTAAACAACACCCAGGTTAGAGAGAGAGAGAGAGAGAGAGAGAGAGAGAGAGAGAGAGAGAGAGAGAGAGAGAGAGAGAGAGAGGATACAACAGCAAGGTGGTGTTGGTCTGTGCCTAATTGATAGCAGAACAGACGAGTGCCTGAAACAATAATCCTCTTGTTACCAGTCTGTTATATCTCTTAAATGTATCAGTGACATCATTACCCACAAGAAAAGCTACTACAGAAAGTGAACTTCAACATCTACAGTCTGAGGTCATGAGTGCAATAGTTTTTAGAATGACCACAATAATGGCAAAGACATCATTTGGAGTCTGCTCTATATAAAGGAGTACATTGGTTGTCCGCCTCTCTAGCTTACGCCTTGCATGTTTACCATCGCCCTTCTCCGCTGATTATAAAATAATCTCAAAGTCTGAAGGACAAATCTGTACTCCGTTACTTAGCCTTAACAATGATTTTTACTAACGTGTATCCCCGGGGGAGGGGAAACCTACACCAAAAAATGTTGCCCTAGCACACTTTTTCATTATGATTTTAATATACACTTTACATCAAAAATTAAGCCCTTGTTAAGATCGTCAGCGAGAATTAGAAGCGTTCATGAATCCCAGTTTACGGGAGGTCCTGAAGTTAGTAAAGAATTCGTAGAATAAAATGACTGGCAGCAGTGTTACAAATGCACTAGCAGCAGGCTACATGGATGAGAAATGCTCATTTCGAAAAAGCTTTACTGTCGTTGTTGCGAGGCTGGGGCCAATGGTCAGCGGGAAATTGAGTTGAAAGAAATGCAAACTTAAGGATTTGGACCGTTATGTCGTTGTTGCCAAAAAAGATCAAATGACGGATTTTTAATAAATGTAAAATTTTCTATCTAAATAAAAACATTCTTTAAAAAAAAAAACATTAATGTATTGTTATGCAAAAATCAATTTAATAATTTCACTAAAAGACCTGGTCTTATTTTCTGGGGAAACATATCTGCTGTATGCGTTTGTCTGCAATTTTGGGCCATACGTGTCGTCTTATCACTGCACAATGCAAGTCATGTCTGAATACCTGCAGTGATAAAACTATAAAGGGTCTTGGACCAGATTTGTGGATGACCATTGACGTTTTGTAATACTGATGGCAGCGATGTGTGGCAGATAGATTGTCTCAGATAATAATGATGGCAGGGACGTGTGGCAGATAGATTGTCTCAGATAATACTGATGGCAGGGATGTGTGACAGATAGATTGTCTCAGATAATATTGATGGCAGGGATGTGTGGCAGATAGATTGTCTCAGATAATACTGATGGCAGGGATGTGTGGCAGATAGATTGTCTCAGATAATACTGATGGCAGGGATGTGTGGCAGATAGATTGTCTCAGATAATATTGATGGCAGGGACGTGTGGCAGATAGATTGTCTCAGATAATACTGATGGCAGGGACGTGTGGCAGATAGATTGTCTCAGATAATACTGATGGCAGGGACGTGTGGCAGATAGATTGTCTCAGATAATACTGATGGCAGGGACGTGTGGCAGATAGATTGTCTCAGATAATACTTATGGCAGAGATGTGTGGCAGAAAGATTGTCTCAGATAATACTGATGGCAGGGACGTGTGGCAGATAGATTGTCTCAGATAATACTGATGGCAGAGATGTGTGGCAGAAAGATTGTATCAGATAATACTGATGGCAGAGATGTGTGGCAGATAGATTGTCTCAGATAATACTGATGGCAGGGATGTGTGGCAGATAGATTGTCTCAGATAATACTGATGGCAGGGATGTGTGGCAGATAGATTGTCTCAGATAATACTGATGGCAGGGATGTGTGGCTGATAGATTGTCTCAGATAATACTGATGGCAGGGATGTGTGACAGATAGATTGTCTCAGATAATACTGATGGCAGAGATGTGTGGCAGATAGATTGTCTCAGATAATACTGATGGCAGGGATGTGTGGCAGATAGATTGTCTCAGATAATACTGATGGCAGAGATGTGTGGCAGATAGATTGTCTCAGATAATACTGATGGCAGGGATGTGTGGCAGATAGATTGTCTCAGATAATACTGATGGCAGAGATGTGTGGCAGATAGATTGTCTCAGCGGTAGGTACCTTTTCTCAGTATGATGTTCGTTTTTGAAACGCCGCCATTTAATGAGCCAACTTTGTTTTTTTCTTTTGCTGCTTATTCCGCTCGCATACGGTGTCGCCTGATGCGGTCGCATCCAAGTATCATAGCTTGGCATGGCCCTGATTGATGGTAACACAAGAAACAACATCTGCAACTCTGCTTTTATTGTACAGGTATTTGTCCACATACATGAAAAATTCAGTTTTTTTGTTATAGTAATATGGTGCAGACAGAAGGTGTTGTTGTTGTAGTAGTACTTGTGGTGGTGGCGGTGGTGGTTGTGGTGGTGGTGGCAGAAATAGTAGTGGTAACAACAGCAAGAGTAACATTTTAGGAGTAGTGAAAGTATAAGTACTAATATTGGTATCTGTTGTTGTTATGTTGCAGTGTCGGCAGTTCTACAGTATTTTGTACATAAAATAACCAACATCAACTAAATATTTGTTGAAGTTGTAGTCTCTGGTGTGCCATTTTCCCTCCAGCGCGTGCTCTACTCTAGCCTCGGTCTGAGTCAGTCGTCATGGAAACGCCAGGTTGTCCTGAAGAGACTGTAAGATAAACATAATGTTAGCGACTAGGGTCAAGGTTTGTGTGTTGGATGGGATGTTTGGCAAAAACTGCTGTAAATTACATATGATGCTAGAGATAATAAAAATAAGGGTATGAGGGATGAGATGTCTGTCAAGGGGGCAGCTTGTTCATTATGGTGTCAGAGACCAGTGGGGAGGCGTATCAGCTCGTCGCACATGTAAGCGTTTGCAGAGAACGGTTACAGTATAGAGTTATCGCGTGATATTTCCTTCCCTCCTCATCGCTGTTAAATGTATGTGTGCGCAGATAGTATCGTCATAATAGTAACTGTTATCTTTTCACACGTTATAATTTCTGTATGAGTGGCGCAAGCATGCAGTGATCGTTTGTTTAGCTATGTTCGAGGAGGTATAAACCGTGTGGTGTATGTGCAATAACAGGTAACAATTGGTTATAACTAGTAAAATAATGCACTTGTCTCTGGCTAGGGGACGTGCAAGCCGCAGTAACAGCCGTTACACGCACGACTCACCACTGTAATAGAGACAAACCTGGTGTGTGTCGTATGAGATGGTTATTAAACAGCTGTAGGGTACTAGAAGGTTCTTAGCGGACATGACACACTTCAAGGGCTTCAAGAGTTGCATCAAATTTACACAGCTGGAATAATGGAGGGCACGATCCATACAGAAGAGTGGCAGGATCCGAACTATGGGAGGGAAATACGATCTAAAGAGTGACTTTATAGGATCCGAACTGTGGGAGGGAAATGCGATCTAAAGAGTGACTTTATAGGATCCGAACTGTGGGAGGGAAATACGATCTAAAGAGTGACTTTATAGGACCTGAACTATCGGGGCGGGGTGGTGGTATGAGGGCGACATGATGCACAAGAAGCAACTAAAAAAGAACTGACTGATCATAAGGAAGAGGCAAAAGACGGGCTTGGGGATTCTTAGTAAACGTTAATGGTCGACGTTTGGTGCAGGAGAGCCTAGCATATCACCCCACAACATCCAGCTTAAGAATGGAGGTAGAGGCGGTCACTGCAGTTTTCCGCTGGCTAGAGAACACGACACACACACACATCGTGATTGTAACTGACTCAGAAAGCATGCTGAGGAAGATCAGAACAGGTATGCTTCATGAAGCTTGACATGCTTCGCTGCGGAGGACACGGGTGAGGAGTATTGTCTGGATTTTTTCACCAGGACACGCCGGTGTGTTGGGAAATGAACAGGTGAACAGACTGGCTGGCTCTGCACAACTTGGTGGAATACTCATACATGATAATACAGACGTGGTTAGTGCCTTGTGGGAGAGTGTGTACAGTTCGGAGGAGCAGATGGATCACCACAGTCTGGTTAGATTGATGCAGCGGGGAGTGACGAGAGGTTTTGTCAAATGCTCGAGTCTCAGAGGAAAGGCAAGATGGACGTTTAATCAGAATGCTACTGGCACCATTAGTATCGGTACTCTTCGCTGGCTGCTGCAGATGGGGACGGGGCGCTTATAGAAATGCCCCGAGTGCTGTGATGTCGGCTCTTGAATCAAATCACATCAAATTAAGGAAGATAAATAATGACAATAGAGATGATGGTGATGATGATAATGATGATGATGATGTTGATGAAGGTAGTGGTGATGGTGATAATGATGATGATAATGGAAATTGTTAAATGTGCATATTTTTTTTAACAGCATAACTGTAAAGACGACATATCGATCATTATTGAACTGACGTCCAACAAACATATTCTAGCCATGACCTGCTCGCCAAAACTAGATCATGTCGGCAGGGAGATCCCTGTCAGAACAACCACAGATATTTGACTTTGTTGTCTGTCCTGACAAAAGTCTAATCTACTCGCACAGTCTCCACGACTTACAAAAAACACATTGATTGAATTCAGTCAGTGAAAAATTTAAAATCTAGAGTCATTTTAGAACTGGTTAATTGTAACTTGTGCGCAATTATGGTTCGACAGTTATAACACCTTTTTTTTTTTGCTGTAAACTCGTGATAAAATGCTAGATTGTTCGTCCACTTCTAGACTTTAGTCTTGTTCTAGAACTTGAGTTTTGCGTGCATATTTATTGTATAGATCTGGCTTATTTGTATGCAGACTGTTAGTTCCTCGCCGCTCCAATTTCAAAGTAAATACCTCTAATTACTCGCTTTTACGGCATGCTTGCAAGGAGCAGTTGGTCTTTTTTTGTACCCCCCCCCCCCCCCACAAACACATACACACACATACACACACAATTGGGTCCGAAACTCACACGGAAAGGGTGCCACCCAGGATGTGATCCTTGAAGTCTAACACGTGGTTAAACTGTGAGGTTGCAGCCCGGAAGGAAGAAGCACAGACAAATGAGTCTACATACAGGGCTAGACCTATGTTTAACAGACCAGTCTGCATCTGGTGGGTGAAGTAGTCAACATAACACCGACCGCCTTTACTTCCCAGGACTTTTACTGGTACACATTTAAGGCTGTGTCGACCTATGAGCCAAAGTCATATTTGAAAATAAACAAGGTCTTGCTCTGTTCGGATTTAAGCCTACGTCCTTCAAACCCACATGCGAGTGTCTAGCTGTCACACCACGGCGGCTTTCCACAAACAATATATTGTTCAAACTTTTTTTTTTCCTTTGGCCAAACTAATTTCTCCACAGGGATACGTAACGCAGTAAATTGTGTAATGTTGTTCGTCCAATGTTGTTCGTCCAATGTTGTTCGTCCAATGTTGTTCGTCCAATGTTGTTCGTCCAATGTTGTTCGTCCAACGTTGTTCGTCCAATGTTGTTCGTCCAATGTTGTTCGTCCAATGTTGTTCGTCCAGTGTTGTTCGTCCAATGTTGTTCGTCCAATGTTGTTCGTCCAATGTTGTTCGTCCAATGCTGTTCGTCCAATGTTGTTCGTCCAATGTTGTTCGTCCAATGTTGTTCGTCCAATGTTGTTCGTCCATCACGAGTGATAAAGACCACTTTCATCCAAAGTAGTAACGGTCGATGATTATGAGTCCGAAGGTGACTGATTAGTCTAATATAAGCCAAGAAAGTTCTAAGCAGATTGACACCGCTGTAAGTGTGCGATTAGCAATACCGTTCTTTCTAGTCTGCCTCCGTTTCTCTGCCTGTGCCGTCTTCGCTGCCTGGCAGGCTGATGCGCCATACCTGAGGGATGTAAACCATCCAGAACGGTCATGTGAAGCAGCCTACCTTGTCGCTTTGTTGATGTCTAAAGATTTGAGATCAGTTTTGAGAGCGTGTCCTTATAGTGCTTTTTCTGCATTCCCCGAGACCTCTTCTCTTGCCGGAGCTCACCACAAAATATTCTTTTTGGGAGAGATATTCTGGCATGCCGCTTAGTAAATTGTGCAACAAATTATTAGCGTCAACTTTGTGGAAATCCACAGCAAGAAAATATTATTTTGAAGCACATAATTGCCATCGGGAAGTAGAGTTTGAAGAGGTATAAAGTCGACAATGTGGCTAAAGATGAGGATAATGGAGACGGTCGTGTTGACAATGATGATAGCGATGATGAAGCTGACGATGACTTTTAACTATGTATCACTGATATCATAAACAAAAAAATAAAGACCAAAACGGCATTTTATAAAATAAAGAACATTTTATGCAATAAATCCATGTCACTGTGGGTAAGGAAAATAAATGTCACACGCTATATAGAGCTAGTTTAAACATACGGCTGTAAAGCCTGGATAGGTCAAACAATTTCTTGAGACCCTGGAGATGTGTATTACAGAAGAATCCTTAGAATTCCTCGGATGGCTAAGAAGAAAAGCTCAGATGTTCGGAAGTAGGCAAGGACCCGATTACAACCTATTACAAACACCAAGACCAGAAAGAGACGGTCATAACGTTTTGGATCATGTTATAAGAAGAAGGAAACTAGAAGATGCTGTGATCATGGGAACGATTTGTGGGAAAAGATACAGAAGAAGACAATGCCAGACGATTCTCGGCAGCCTTTTGTGATGGTATAGAGGGTGTCAACATATGAAATGATACATACTGCTGAAAATAGCAGATACTGGAGAGGCATGATCGCATATGCCAGTCGGCAAGGTACTTGATGATGACTGATAACAAAAGCGACGATTTTAGAAAATGAAGCATTAAAGGTTACATTGATGACAACGACGACGACAAAGAAGTAAGGTTATGTCACATACAAGCCTGTAAGGTAACAACAGATAATTCAAGCAAAGAGATCGCCGTTTCTGATCATGAAACTTTCTCTCCATGTTACCCATTTTTGTGTTTCGTCTAAAGTTTCCAGCGGCTGTTTTTAATCTGTCATCCGATCTAATGTCTTCTATATATTTGTCCGTTTCTGATTTCCTTTTTTTTTTTTTTTTCACTCTTCTTGTTTTCGGTAACACATAATTCTCAACACTGCCCTGGTTTTCTCCCACCCCCCCCCCCCCCCGCCTCCACCCCCTTTTTTTCCCCCTGTAAAAATCGAGTAGAAGAAATGTATATTTCATTTCCTTTCAACATGATCTTTTCCGTCACCTTCCTCGTCTTCTTCATTTCTTATGTATATATTATTTATTATTATTATGACATCGCATGTCCTGACTGGGGATAGAGCTCCGGACCCTCGTGCAGGAGCACACTTCCAGTTGGCACTAGTTATAGAACCATGCGGACCTAACTAGCCTGGCCAAGGACAAGTTACCACACCCTCACCCACCCCTCTTTTTCTGGCCCTACAAAACCCGCTCCTCCACCAAGCTCCCAAAACCCCACCCCCCCCCCCCCCCCATCTTTCACTCCATGGTAAATACAGGGGGTACATTGTCTCCATGTATGATAATAGTGAAGTTTATGATGATGATGATGATGATAATGATGATGATGATGATGATGATGATGATGATGATGATGATGATGATGATGATGATGATGATGATGATGATGATGATGATGATGATGATGATGATGATGATGATCAGGGATCTCCCCCCCCCCCACCCCCGGCAATATGCTGCGTTACCTAGTACCATCACATAGTTAGGCATCATTTTATCAGCACTGCTGTAGCAGCAACTATGCTGTGAGTACTGTACCTGCTTGTTTTAAGTGACTTTCTTGTAAGCATCGACACCTTGTTTTATTGTTTCTCTAGAAAGAGAATCATGATGATGAATATCTGTGCCCCTTTAAAACATTAAGAAAATCGTCTTTGTCGATTTTCACAGCCTACCCTTTAGTAAAATTGTGAAGCTTCATCGTGTTTGCGTTCTTGATTACTTAAATTGAATTTGTTTAATTTGTCTATTTTCTGATGAAAGAAAATAGCACATGCTCACTTTGTCCGTTTTCTAATGTAAGAAAATAATAGGTTAACTTTGTCTGTTTTCTAAAGTAAGAAAATAGTACATGTTCAATTTGTCCGTTTTATGAAGTAAGAAAACAGTACATGTTCAATTTGTCCGTTTTCTAATCTAAGAAAATAGTACGTTAACTTTGTCCGTTTTCTAAGGTGAGAAAATAGTACATTTTCACTTTGTTTTCTTTTGTGAAAAAAACGTGTATTTTCACTTTGCCTGCATATACCTCACACAAATTGTTAATTTACACACTGTCCGTTTTCTACAAGAGTTAAATTGTTTTGTTTACTTTGTTCTCTAATTTGGCGAAATAATTTGAAACGTTAAATGGTTTTGAACTCTCACTCTAAGTCATAATCATCATCATCTTCGTCATCATGTGCCGTGCCACTTTCACTATCTCGCATGATCACCAGATACTTGAATCAGGTCAATGTTTTTGTATCGCCTTTGGCCAAACTATCCAAGTACATGTATCTCTGCCTGTCCCTTCCTGTCTTTCCTTCAATCTGGCCAATCGTTAAGATGGAAATGGCTTGGCCACGTCACGAGAATGACCTCTGATATACCTGCCAAAACAGCTCTCACATGGACACCAGAGGGAAAGAGAAAACAAAAAACAACATGGAGACGAACTATGGAAAGTGACATGAGTGCGGCATCTTTGACATGGAAAACTGCACTGAAGATTGCACAGGACTGGAAAGCATGGAAAGTCCTCTCTGGAGCCTCATGTGCCACCAGGCATAACGAGAACTGATGATGGCCAATCGTTAGCAAGTTTTCGAATCTATTCCTTCTCATAATATGCTCCACAAAAACACAGACTGTCTAAGTCAGTGGTTCCCAACCTTCCTAATGCCGCGACACTTTGATACAGTTCCTCATGTTGTGATGACTCCCAAACATCAGATTTTTGTCGTTGCTACTTCATAACCTCAGGAAATATATGTTTTCCAAAGGCCATAGGCGACCACTGTAGAATTGTCGTTCAACCCCCAAAGGGGTCACGGCCCACAGGTTGAGAAACGCTGGTATAGGTCTTTTAGTCCACTGTGTTGAAACATTCCCCCGTAGACCCCCGCACAGCCTAGCCACAAACCACATTCTGGTTGAACATTGTCCACAATTCAAGTGTGTATTGTAAGATGGCCGACAGAAAAATACAGCATCGTTCGAACGTGGAAACAAGAAAAGACAACTAAACTAAAAAAAACACAAGCCGGCGGCCATTTTAGAATGTTGGAAAGACTAGCTTGTTCCGGCCAAGATGGCAAAGAAGCCACGTGACCTACCATTTCCTGTACATTGATGACTTTGGAGTCTGGGAGTTGTAGGCCAACTGTAGGACATTGTGATCTCAACATATTAGCTTGGGTGTAGCCCAGATAGAGACTTGTGGGGTGTTTGAAGTACATCACATTAAAAGTACCCACATGGGTTCATTCAGCGTTCATTGCAAGACAATGTTTTCTTTCTCGTTAGTTAGTTGTGATTTACAAGTGTGTTTGTTCGGCGTACGGCAATGTCACCATAGCTGAAACTGAACTCGTGTAGTTGTTCTTCCATCAGCCTGTGTTGATTGATGGCGGTGTTTGTCTTACTGAAGAAGAGTTTGGCTGAAACTGAGTATTTGTTTTCTTGTCACTCACTCTGGGCAGGGGATCTTTGAACCTTAGGATTCAGGGTCTCTTGACTGGTGCAGTAGCCAGTGACTGCGAAGGTTAAAGGTCGCTGTTTCACGTTTTGGAACACATCGGGCATATAAGGCTAGGCATGACCAATCGGCTCTCGGTTGGTGATGTGGTGATCATCAAGCCGGCCACCTTTACTTCATAGAACTTTACCTGGCACCCATTTAAGACTGGGTCGACCTGGGAGCCAAACTCGTGTTTGAAAAAAGTTTGTTTTCTGCGGGATCTGAATCCACGATCTTCGAATCCGTAAGCGAACGTCCAGCCACTACACCACAGTGGCTCACTGTGAAGTACAGATAGAAAAAGACCCACAAGCATTTCAATGGATTGGAGCTTGGGTCTACCGCTTGATAGCCCAGCGTTCTCAACCACTGAGCCACCAGGTACTGTAGTGTACTGATGTCTAAGTCTGGATCTTTTAAACTGAATTTGTAACCAGATCTGATAAACTACACAGAAAACACGGCGGTGCAACTTTTGGCGGGATAAATCTGGTTCGCGTAATAATGCAGACGAGAGGAATCTCACGTGAACATTTCAATATGGCTTCTAGAGAATCACCAAATTCAAATAATTGATGTGATTAACACAGAGATTCTCGGACTAATTAATTTAATTAATGTGTTGCTTCTGTTACTTCATACTGTTATAGCTAGATCGTGTTACTGCTGACTTGGTAGCGACATCTACGTCCTGGTCTGTGAGTGTGTTTACTGGAATTAAACCAGTTGGCCGTTAGATGGTGTTCGATTTGATTGGTGGTTCGCGAGCGACTGCAGGCATCCATGTTTATTTACATATCGTGAGAGTTATCTGCCGCTGAAGTTTGATCGCCATATTGTAGGTGTCGGTTTTCTTCTTCCTCTCACTCCTCATCTTCTCCATCGTCTCCTCCTCTTTTTTTCCCCTATTCTTTTTCTCATCCTCCTTTTCCTCTTCTTCTTTCTCCCCCCTTTCTTCTTCCTCGTTTTTGTCTTCTTCTTGTCTTTTTTTTTTCTCTTCGTTTTGACCTTCATCTTCTTCTTCTTTCACACCACAGCCAGTATGATCCTTATGCTAATTATTATAGTTTTTGTATTCTTCATATTATTTTCCTTCTCTTCTTCTTATTCTATCTATCAAGGAAGTATAACCCGTAAAACAAGTGACGGATAAAGGCGGATGAGCATGTCGAAACGCTCAAAATTCGCAGCTGTTAACAGGCACAGCGAAAAACGGCACTCGGACGGACGATGATGAGGAGGAGGCATAGGAAAAAGAAGAAGAAGAAGAAGAAGAAGAAGAAGAAGAAGAAGAAGAAGAAGAAGAAGAAGAAGAAGAAGAAGAAGAAGAAAAAGAAGAAGAAGAAGAAGAAGAAGAAGAAGAAGAAGAAGAAGAAGAAGAAGAAGAAGAAGAAGAAGAAGAAAAAGAGAAGAAAAAGAAGAAGAAGAAGAAGAAGAAGAAGAAGAAGAAGAACAACAACAACAACAACAACAACAACAACATCAACAACAACAACAACAACAACAACAACTAGAAGACGAGGAACACGAAGAAGAGCAATATGGCGATAATGAATATGATAATGAGATCCTCCCTATTCACATAACAGTATGCACATCTATTTACTAACTTATGATTCTGTTTGTTTTCCTAGTTGATTACCATTTCCTCTAACTGTCTCTTCGTCCTTTATACATTTTCTTCTGTGTCTCCATTAGATCATATTTATGTCTATATCTCTTCCCAAAAATATGGTTTCAATCATGGCGACGATACAGTAGAGGTCGTCTTGACTGGCAGATGTCCATCTGATTGGCCAGATAATGAGTATATTTGTAAACACAAGAGATCTCTCTTATCCTCGTATTTCCTGTCACCTGACTTCCGGTGCTGGGAGAGCCGCCATTTCTTTGTCTCAGTTTTTGTGTTATAATTTGGCAAAATTTGAGTGCCTGCTTTGTGTCACGAGCACAAGGAAGCCCGGTTTATAGAGGTAGGACACACGCGGGGGCAAAGGGGAGCAGGATTCAATCAAAAAGTGTCTCATTGTCGGGGCTCGGTGGATTTGATGCCTTGTCTCGTCTGTTGTCGAAAATTTACTCTCGTATACAATAATGAAAACGTTTTCAGAGTTGCCACTCCAGCACCTTCATTCTTTTACCACCTGTCTATATTCTTTCTATCTATCTATCTATCTATCTATCTATCTATCTATCTATCTATCTATCTATCTATCTATCTATCTATCTATCTATCTATCTATCTATCTATCTATCTATCTATCTATCTATCTATCTATCTATCTATCTATCTATCTATCTATCTATCTATCTATCTATCTATCTATCTATCTATCTATCTATCTATCTATCTATCTATCTATCTATCTATCTATCTATCTATCTATCTATCTATCTATCTATCTATCTATCTATCTATCTATCTATCTATCTATCTATCTATCTATCTATCTATCTATCTATCTATCTATCTATCTATCTATCTATCTATCTATCTATCTATCTATCTATCTATCTATCTATCTATCTATCTATCTATCTATCTATCTATCTATCTATCTATCTATCTATCTATCTATCTATCTATCTATCTATCTATCTTTCTATTTATCTATCTATCTATCTATCTAATCTATCTATCTATCTATCTATCTATCTATCTATCTATCTATCTATCTATCTATCTATCTATCTATCTATCTATCTATCTATCTATCTATCTATCTATCTATCTATCTATCTATCTATCTATCTATCTATCTATCTATCTATCTATCTATCTATCTATCTATCTATCTATCTATCTATCTATCTATCTATCTATCTATCTATCTATCTATCTATCTATCTATCTATCTATCTATCTATCTATCTATCTATCTATCTATCTATCTATCTATCTATCTATCTATCTATCTATCTGTCTATCTGTCTATCTGTCTATCTGTCTATCTGTCTATCTGTCTATCTATCTATCTATCTATCTATCTATCTATCTATCTATCTATCTATCTATCTATCTATCTATCTATCTATCTATCTATCTATCTATCTATCTATCTATCTATCTATCTATCTATCTATCTATCTATCTATCTATCTATCTATCTATCTATCTATCTATCTATCTATCTATCTATCTATCTATCTATCTATCTATCTATCTATCTATCTATCTATCTATCTATCTATCTATCTGTCTATCTGTCTATCTGTCTATCTGTCTATCTGTCTATCTGTCTGTCTGTCTGTCTGTCTGTCTGTCTGTCTGTCTGTCTGTCTGTCTGTCTGTCTGTCTGTCTGTCTGTCTGTCTGTCTGTCTGTCTGTCTGTCTGTCTGTCTGTCTGTCTGTCTGTCTGTCTCTGAGAAAAAGGAAACAAATGGATGAAGAAAACGCGAACATAGAATATGATAATTCAATCCTTCCACAACAACAACATAGTACAGAATAATTTAGTCCCTCTACAACAACAACATAGTACAGAGTAATTTAGTCCCTCCACAACAACAACATAGAAAACGAATCACTACGACATAAACACCATGAGCAAAGAAACAACATGGCTACCTCATCACCATACCGCACTCTTGTTTGCCGATGCTTCCGGTCGCGGAGTCGAAGGTCATTCTGTAACGATGGAAACAATAAATCCTCTAATGGCTGCCATGTTCTCGGCGAGTCCTGACTTCTGGGGAATAAGAGAAGAGTCAAAAGTCAACACTGCGTATCTCTACATTATTCCATAACCCAATCATTTTTATTGTAAAGTGAAAAAATTGTTTGATCTCAATATTACTCGACCATCCAATCATATATCAAATGTTTAAATAAAGTCTCAACTACTACTGAACTGCATTTCTAGGGCCTGGTAGTTGGTGCTGGCCCGTCTGATGGCTGATTGTGATTTTAATGCGTGTGTGTGCTGTTGGCGTTGCTAAGACGGCTGTCTGTGTCTGTCTGTTGACAAGGGACAATGAAAGAGATTCGGTGTGGTTTGTATTTGGCCCAGGAACGCAGCAAATATGAGGTGACCCGTTTGCTGAGGTAGAACTGTGATCGCCTGGTTAACTGATTACAGATGATTAATCACTCAGCGGACTGCTTCATCATTCGTTTTGAGTTTTCTTCCCTTTTAATACCGCCTAAAATTTAACGAAATCAAGATGGCCGATACAAGTTAGTTGTGTATCCTTTGTATTCCAGAACCAAATCCAGCTTTTTATTTTTTTTTATTTTTAGCTGTTGTAATTTTTTTTAATCAAATTTACGTGCAGTAGTTTGCCATTGCTTCTGGACAGTCGGCTTCTCGATACTACTGTCGAAACCAGCGGAAGGCTCAATGCCCGCAGCTGGGATCGAACCCGGCACCGTGGTGTTAAGCGCGTACGCAACGCCTAAGCCACAGATGCTGACAAGATGGTCGAAAAAATAGGAGAAAAGTCTGGACAAACCACTAGAAGCAACAGTCGCACAACAAAGTAGATAGCGTTATATTGGATATAGGTTGTTAAAACAGCAGTCGACACTGATGCATGACAGGGCAGATCTTGTCAAGGCCCTTTGGGAACACGTAGCGGAATCAGTTGAGAAACAAGATTATTGTGGCCTGGGGAGAATGAGGCACCTGGATGTAACCAGAGGGTCTGGCTGGCTCACTACACTTAGAGGAAAGGCAAGACGGACCTATAAGCAGACTGTGGCCGGTACCATCAGTATCGGAACTCTGCGCTGGCTGCTGAAGATGATTACGGAGCATGCATGGAAATGCCCCGATTGCTGTGATGTCAATTCTTGACCCAACTTAACTTAACAAGAGCCGAGTACCACTAAACAGGCTCTGAAATGGGAAATAAAGGGACTGGGGAAGCTAGCACAACCAAAAGAAACACTGAAATTAATATTAAGGAGACCAAAGGTGCTGAACGGTATTCTTATGCAGCCGTGTTCGTCCTTAAAAGGGCGATTAGCATGTTGTGTTGTAGTTAACAGCTGGGCTGCGATATTTGCGTCTTTCGGCCTAACACCTCTAATTTCAGCAAAACCTAATTTGTCGGCTCTTACGACATTCTTGTTAGGAGACAGTGGGTCTATTCTTTTTTCCCTTCCAAAATGAAGCTCGGACCTACACTGGGAGAACTGTATTGCATCTATTCAATCAAAGGGATTGCATCGAGTAGCACAGACTAGAGGAATATACTGCGAGCCCTATGTGACATTTAGCGAAACAAAAGCACAATGGTGACATATAAGAACAGTGTATTGATACATGATACAGAGATATAAATGTAAAGATTTTATGAAAGCATACATGTAATAAAGAAAATATATAGATTACATAGAAAAACACATGTAAGACCGAAAACAGAGATTACGCAGAGAACTTAAATGTAATACTAAAAACATACAGACTACACAAACAGCATACATAAATTGCTTAAAACATACAGAATACGCAGAGAAGATAATGTGGTACTGAAATTATACAGACTACACAAAAAGCATACATAAAGTGCTTAAAACATACAGATTACGCAGAGAAGATAATGTAGTACTGAAAACATACAGACTACACAAAGAGCATACATAAATTGCTTAAAACATAGAGATTACGCAGAGAACATACATGTTATACTGAAAACATACAGACTACACAAAAAGCATTAAAAAATAGCTTAAAACATACAAATTACGCAGAGAAGATAATGTAGTACTGAAAACATACATGAATTGACTAAACACATACGAAACATAAGCATTAAAAATGTAACATTTAAAACATACAGATTACACATAGGAACATACATGTAATACTCAAAGCATACAGGCGACTACAAATAGATAGCGCATATTTCTCAAAATAGCTTAAAACATACAGATTACGCAGAGAAGATAATGTAGTACTGAAATCATACAGACTACACAAAAAGCATTAAAAAATAGCTTAAAACATACAGATTACGCAGAGAAGATAATGTAGTACTGAAAACATACAGACTACACAAAGAGCATATATAAAAGGTGACCGTTAAACCACATTGATAGTATACAAAGCGATACAGGAAATATCCACGGACCTCAAAGACGAAAGACAATGCAGATCCTTCTGTTTTGGCAGGAGCGTGACACACAGAAAACACGGGGGTTTGGGGGGGGGGTGCACCGCCTTCCCTCACATTATAGATTTTCTTGTGGGGAAAGAGGGGGGGGGGTGGTAGTCCTTTATAGGTTTTATCCTAGTTTTGCATTAAAATAACGTCCTGAATGGCCTCCCTTCTTGTGGCCTCCGAGATTTGGTTTTACAGAAGAATGCTTAAAATACCTTGGATAGGCAAAAAGAGCAACCAAGAGGTTTTGAAAGAGGTGGAAGCCCGAAGACAACTAATCGCAGACATCAGAAGGAGACAGTCATCATGTTTTTTTTTAGGGGGTCATGTTATGAGAAAAAGGAAAATGGAACATGTTGTGACCACTGGAAAGATCTGTGGAAGGAGGGATAGAGAAAGACAACGAGAGCAGATTTTTGACAGCCTTGTTGCATGGCATGGAGATGTGTCAGCACACAAACTGGTACATGCAACAAGAGATCGTAGATTATGGAGAAGCATGATCGCCCACGCCAGTCCGCAAAGCACCTGATGATGATAATAATGATGGCAAATAATTTTAGCAGTATATTTGAAATAATTTGCTATGTATAAACAAACAATTGTAAAGATAATTGCTGTATATTGATAGAGCCACATTACCAGCAACAACAAAAACTGGGATAGGGCCTTAGACAGAGGCACGAGGTTCTGGCGCCCCAGGTTCCTGCACCTATGTCTGTTGGCTTGGTTACCACTATTTAATGAAGAAAAACGATATTCTACAGTAATACAATAATGCCTCCCTAAGATCGCAGCCATGTCGCGCAGGTGATCAATGACTTCTCCCGGTAATGAAATCAAGTGTTTATGGACAGACACTGCTAGAGGACGAGCTGTTGGTCGAGTTCTCATTGTTACACTGTGTCGTTGGTCAGGTTCACATTGTTACACTGTGTTTTTTGGTCTTCTCATTGTTACACTGTGTTGTTAGTCGAGTTGTCACTGTTACACTGTGTTGTTAGTCGAGTTTTCGTTGTTACACTGTGTTGTTAGTCGAGTTGTCACTGTTACACTGTGTTGTTAGTCGAGTTTTCGTTGTTACACTGTGTTGTTAGTCGAGTTGTCACTGTTACACTGTGTTGTTAGTCGAGTTTTCGTTGTTACACTGTGTTGTTAGTCGAGTTGTCACTGTTACACTGTGTTGTTAGTCGAGTTTTCGTTGTTACACTGTGTTGTTGGTCGAGTTTGCTTAGTTACACTGTGTTGTTAATCAGGTTTAAATTGTTACCCTGCGTTGTTGGTCGGGTTCTCATTGTTACACTGTGTTGTAGATCGAATTCTCAATGTTACACTGTGTTGTTGGTCGATTTCTATTGTTACACTGTGTTGTTGGTCGGGTTCTCATTGTTACACTGAGGTGTTGGTCAGGTTCACATTTTTACGCTGTGTTGTTCTACATGTTCTGCTCATTATCACACCTCTGCAACTTCACACAGCCACTCCACATGCTACTTGTGTTACTTTTACTGCTACTATTACTACATTATTACTTTCACGGTTAGTAAACATACTATGTCTATTACTTCTACAACTACTACTACTACTGCTGCTGCTGCTGCTACTACTACTGCTTTTGCTGCTGCTAATACTACTACTACTACTACTACTATTACTAATATTACTACTACTACTACTATTACTACTACTAATACTAACCTACTGCCACCTAACAATAGTGATCAACGGTCTTTCTTTTTTAGCTGTTGTCCAAGTGCATCAGCGTAAGAGAGAGAGAGAGGGGGGGGGGTGAAGGGCGGGGGTGGGGGACCATCAATCTGCATACAAATAAGCAAGGTTTGTAAAACTAATGAACAGGCAAAAGTCAAGGTCTGGAACGAGAGAAAGCCCGGAAGTGGACAATACCCATAATATGTGACCAGAGTTTACAGCCGACGATCTGGAAAAAGAAGAAGCAGCAAAAAAAGAAGAAGAAGAAAAAGAAGAAGAAGAAGAAGAAGAAGAAGAAGAAGAAGAAGAAGAAGAAGAAGAAGAAGAAGAAGAAGAAGAAGAAGAAGAAGAGGAAGAAGAAGAAGAAGAAGAAGAAGAAGAAGAAGAAGAAGAAGAAGAAGAAGAAGAAGAAAAAGAAGAAAGAAGAAGAAGAAGAAGAAGAAGAAAAAGAAGAAGAAGAAGAAGAAGAAGAAGAAGAAGAAGAAGAAGAAGAAGAAGAAGAAGAAGAAGAAGAAGAAGAAGAAGAAGAAGAAGAAGAAGAAGAAGAAGAAGAAGAAGAAGAAGAAGAAGAAGAGAAGAAGAAGAAGAAGAAGAAGAAGAAGAAGAAGAAGAAGAAGAAGAAGAAGAAGAAGAAGAAGAAGAAGAAGAAGAAGAAGAAGAAGAAGAAGAAGAAGAAGAAGAAGAAGAAGAAGAAGAAGAAGAAGAAGAAGAAGAAGAAGAAGAAGAAGAAGAAGAAAAAGAAGAAGAAGAAAAAGAAGAAGAAACAGTGTGACAGTGTACTTAAGAAAGGCAGTATGCGCTTTTGAGTCGTAACACTATAAAAAGATTATCAGAATACCAAGGACAAAAAATAAAAGAATTTCTGAATCCAAAAACATGTGAACATCAGGGAAAATATGCCAGTAAACTGCCTCTTTTCAAGAAAGAGGGATATTTTTCTCAAAGTTGATTTGATTCGATTGGACTTGCAATCAGGACTGCAGTGGGAGACTGACGCCTAATATTGTCCAATAGAGGTGTTAGATAATTCCAAGAACATGTTCTTTAAAGCGAAGAGACACCCTTCGTCAATCAGAGATGAAACGACGGGTACAATCGCCTTTCAACAACATACCGACCAACTTCCAAACACACAGACCGACTCTGCGAACGACGCTCACGGTGACTCACCTCAGCACAGAACCAAAGCTCTTCACCACTGCGTTATCTAGAGATGCTGCTTCGGGTACGAGATCGTTGTTTCGTGTGATCTGTATAGAACTTCTCTTTGCGGAGACGCCTCTGCACTGGGGTGCAAATACGTATCGTCTGTGAATAAGGTGGGTTCAGCACCGGAGAAAGAGAAATGGTGTTGGGGGGGGGGGGCACTTTTTAATATTATATGAATGAGAATAATAAATATGAAAGAGTTATAACAAATGTAGAGCACATTTAATGTAACCAAACACATAACATGTTTCATATATATATATATATATATATATATATATATATATATATATATATATATATATATATATATATAAGGGCTGTACCAAATTGTGATTTTCACTATTCGGCCGAATACGAATAGTGGGACCAACTATTCGGCCGAATACGAATATGAATCGAATAGTGTATCATCATCATCAGGTGCCTTGCCGACTGGTGTTGGCGATTTTGCCTCCCCGCAATCTGCGATCTCCTGCAGCATGTATCAGTTCGTGTGCTGACACACCTCCATGACATGCAACAAGACTGTCAAGAATATTCTCTCGTTGTCTTTTTCTATCTCTCCCTCCACAAATCTTTCCAGTGGTCACCACATGTTCCATTTTACTCTTCTTATAAGATGGCCGAAAAATGATGACTGTGATTAGTTGTCTTCAGGCTCCCGCCTCTTTCAAAACTTAGTGGTTGCTTTTTTTAGGCTGTCCAAGGTATTTTAAGCATTGTTCTGTAAAACCACATCTCTGAGGCCTCAAAAAATTGTTTGGCCTGGCTACCGATTGTCCAGGACTCATAGCCATATATTAAAACTGGATGTAAGTAGCAAGCAAGACAAAGATATATAGCATAAGATATTTTTTTTTAAAATAAAATGCAGTTTTTGCCTGTCCTATTTTGTTTTTTATTTTAGTAATGCATCTTTCATCTGATTTTATCCATGTGCCAAATTCGCATTTAAATCATCGTTCGTTCAGGCGTTCGTTCGATGTAATTTAAATGCACCTCCATATTCTCGTTCGCAATATCTTCAATTTGATTTTGGAAAAGACACCCCGAAAGAACGAAAAAAAGCACACACACACACATACACACACAGATACACTTTTAAGTTTCTTCATGCCTTCTTTAACACAACAGTAGCGTTGCCTAAATCTGTCGTAGCAGGAAAAACTGCGACCCCGTTGCGTGGTAACAGCGCCTGCTGACTCCTTAGCATTACAGCAGAGGTTCTAAAACTGGGTGCGTATGCCAGGGGTGCCGCGGCGAAAATCAAGAAAAGTCGGCTACAAATTGTGACATTATTAATGAGAGAGTTATTTCAGTCCATCGCAGTGTATGCGGGAATCACTATTCGTATTCGGCCCGACCGCCACTATACCGAATAGCTATTAGGTGCACTATTCGGCCCCGAAGCGAATACGAAGCGAATATTCGGTACAGCCCTTATATATATATATATATATATATATATATATATATATATATATATATATATATATATATATATATATATATATACAGAAAGAAAGAGAGAGAGAGAGAGAGAGAGAGAGAGAGAGAGAGACTAATTTTCGAACCGTTTGCTTTGAATTAGAACACCCAACTGACTTCATGATTATGATGATGACAATGATGACGATGTGACGATGATAATGAGGATGATGACGATGATAATGACAATAATGATAACGATGGCGACGATGATAATTATGACGTCAGGTTGATTTTGACCAGAACGGTGACGCTCTAACACCAATTGTGTTTAAGGGTGACAATTGAGATTTGTGTGTGTGGGAGAGAAATGGTGTACTCACAGACAATCGACCCTGCCCGAGCGTCGTTTCTCGAAAGTCTCCAGGTCAGTACAGGACCCAGGCACCAGCACACAGGCCACGACCAGCAGCAGGCATCTGTAGACGCCCTGGTACATTCTCATCCTTCTGAAACAGAACAGATCACAGTCGGTAATGTAATGTTGATGTTCTAAAACAGAGCAGGTCACAGTCGGTAATGTAATGTTGATGTTCTAAAACAGAGCAGGTCACAGTCGGTGAGGTAATGTTGATGTTCTGAAACAGAGCAGGTCACAGTCGGTGAGGTAATGTTGATGTTCTGAAAAAGAGCAGGTCACAGTTGGTGAGATAGTGTTGATGTTTTGAAACAGAGCAGTTCACAGTCGGTGAGGTAATGTTGATGTTCTGAAACAGAGCAGGTCACAGTCGGTGAGGTAATGTTGATGTTCTGAAACAGAGCAGGTCACAGTCGTTGAATTAATGTTGATGTTCTAATAAAACAGAGCACGCCACAGTCGGTGAGGTAATTTTGATGTTCTAAAACAGAGCATGCCACAGTCGGTGAGGTAATGTTGATATTCTGAAACAGAGCAGGTCACAGTCGGTGAGGTAGTGTTGATGTTCTGAAACAGAGCAGGTCACAGTCGAGAAGGTAATGTTGATGTTCTAAAACAGAGCAATTCACAGTCGGTGAGGTAATGTTGATGTTCTGAAACAGAGCAGGTCACAGTCGGTGAGGTAATGTTGATGTTCTAAAACAGAGCACGCCACAGTCGGTGAGGTAATGTTGATGTTCTAAAACAGAGCAGGTCACAGTCGGTGAGGTAATGTTGATGTTCTGAAACAGAACATGCCACAGTCGGTGAATTAATATTGATGTTCTAAAACAGAGCACGCCACAGTCGGTGAGGTAATATTGATGTTCTAAAACAGAGCATGCCACAGTCGGTGAGGTAATGTTGAAATTCTGAAACAGAGCAGGTCACAGTCAAGAGGTAATGTTCATGTTCTGAAACAGAGCAGGTCACAGTCAAGAGGTAATGTTGATGTTCTGAAACAGAGCAGGTCACAGTCGAGAAGGTAATGTTGATGTTCTGAAACAGAGTAGTTTACAGTCGGTGAGGTAATGTTGATGTTCTAAAACAGAGCAGGTCACAGTCGGTGAGGTAATGTTGATGTTCTAAAACAGAGCACGCCACAGTCAGTGAGGTAATGTTGATGTTCTAAAACAGAGCATGCCACAGTCGGTGAGGTAATGTTGATATTCTGAAACAGAGCAGGTCACAGTCGGTGAGGTAATGTTGATGTTTTGGCACATAGCAGGTCACAGACGGTGAGGGAATGTTGATGTTTTGAAAGAGAACAGGTCACGGTCGAGGAGGTAATATTGATGTTCTGAAACAGAGCAGGCCACAGTCGAAGAGGTAATATTGATGTTCTGGAACAGAACAGGTTACAGTCGAGGAGGTAATATTGATGTTCTGAAACAGGACAGGTCACAGTCGGGGATGTAATATTGATGTTCTGAAATAGAACAGGTCACAGTCAAGGAGGTTATATTGATGTTCAGAAATAGAGCATATCTATTTGATGAGGTAATGTTGTTGTTCTGAAACAGAGCAGGTCACAGACGATGAGGTATTGTTGATGTTCTGAAACAGAGCTTGCCACAGTCTGTTGGAAATTTTTTTTTTTTTTTTGACCATGTAAAGATCCGTGAGAGAATTTTAATTTTGTGACAGACTGGGAGCCATTTTTCTCAGAGAGGATGGTGAGAATATATTGTAAAAAATGTAGCGACAACAAATGTAGAGACAGAGAATAGGACATAGCATGGACAGCACAGATATTATCTTAGCTGTTCAGACTGAGCTTGTGGATCATAACGAATCTCTACACTAACACGATTGCGTGACATGGTAGTAAAGTACGGTGATGCCCGTCTATGCGGCCTTCGAGACTGAGATAAGAGACATAATAACCAGCCTCTCGTAAGAACAAAAAGTAAAAATACTTTGGAGTGGCTGCTGCATAGAAAGACTGAGCACGCATGGAAATTGCCAATGTGCAGTGACGTCAATTATGATAACATAACGAGAATATAAATTTATGAACGTGAAGTTACAGAACTAACAGATAGAAAATGTGAGGATAGAGAATATGAAGACAATTAATACAAAGGTAGAAAATATAATGGAGAATGAGAAGACATAAATTGTGAGGAAAAGAGGGGGGTGGGGGTTGCAGATAACGGGGAGTAGAAAATGTGGGCATATTAACATAGGACACGTGGGTGCGTGACGTGCCGGCATCAGTGACATATATTTCATATACAGAGCACGCGCTCACATTGTGTAGACAGTTCCTATCAACGAAGATCTCTGGCTGCCTTCAAATATGCAGATGTGGCTGTAGCGGAAGTTGCAAGTACCGGAAACTACAAGAACCGGATATGATAGAACCGGAGGTATAACGCAGTATACAGTAATTTATCTAGTCGGTCCTGGTGATGATGTGGTTGTACCCAAACAAAACCATATACTGTGCTTAGTATCTCTGCCGCCTGCTACACTAACTAAAATCGATTCTGCAGACGGTCAGTATCAATAGGGTTGAGAGAATTAGAGTGGTAATAGACTAGCACTGAGAGCTGTTGATGAGAATTAGAGAGTTTGGACCAGTATTGGAAAACTATGATCATAGACCAGACTTTGAGAAACGTTGATGAGAAGTCGGGAGGTCATAGACCAGACTTAGAGAACCGTTGATGCGAACTCGCGTAGTCATAGACCAACACAGGGAAATCATTGAGGAGAAATTGTGTGGTTACAGATCAACACAAGGGGTGGTCATAAACCAACACAGGGAAGCCATTGATGAGAAATTGTGTGGTAATAGACCAACACATGGAAGCCATTGTAGAGAAATTGTTTGGTCACAGACCAATAGGGAAGCCGTTGATGAGAAATTGTGTAATCATAGACAGGGAAGCCATTGATGAAAAACTGTGTGGTCACAGACCAACGCATAAATTGAGTTCGAATACATCAGTCGTGTGAAGAAAATCGAGTTGTCTTGCTCCAGCCCTGAAGAATCACTATTGAGAATTTGCTTGGTCATAGACCCATCTTCCCCCCCCCCCCCTCTCGCTGCTCCACAGCATCAGCCTACGTACCACGAGAAAGTGGTATGTATGTATACGCTGCACACAGCCGTGCGACCTAGGCTGCATGCAGTCGTGGAACGTAGGCTGATTATGTGGGGTAAGGGGTTTGGCTTAATGCCAGTTCTAGATGTTTTGGGACCGTTAAAAGCGCTCACATAGTGGACTATATAATACGTGATGTCGCCGGCTGCTGACAACAACGAGTAAAATACTACATGTTTCTGCCCAGTGACTAAGCCTGATACCTTCGCTACATAGTACAGGTCCTGTGATATTACGAGGCATGAATGGCAAGGGAAGTCACTCTCTGTCTAGGCTAGACAACGTTACCATATCCAAAGGGTCCTTCACTTTTAAATAATAGTGGAAAGATACATTCTATGCTTAGGTATGGGGGAAGGACGGGGGATAACTTATTCCCTTCACAAATTTTCTAGAAAAGAAAGCAAATTTGGGTACAAGGTTTGGGGAGGAGAGGGGGACATAACCCCCCCCCCCCACCACCACCACCACCACCACTTCTCCCTTTCTTTTCCACTTTTCACTTTCTCACATTATCTTCCAGTTAAATCTTCGGAACTAACCCCTTTCCGGCACAAATCGCCACACACAAATACTCCCGCTCAAATACTCATGCTTGTCACCGTCATCCAAACAACCTTAGCCATTATCCGACATGATGAGTAGTTGCAATCGCCCAGAAATCTTAAACAGAGCTGTTCCTATCAATAATTTACCGGAGAAGATCGATTTCTGTAAATTAATGAAAACTCATGATCGTTACTTCTGAATCGAATTATGAACATGATCGGTTTACTGACTGTTGACAAAATCAAAAACTTGGTTATTGTTTACGATGACTTCAGTTTATGATTTGAGTGCAGTTGTAGCTTGTACGCTCTCATTTGGCTTGGTTTTGTTTGTAAACGACCTGTGTTATTGCACATCGAACATTTCCATCCTCTATAGATCGCGCGGTTCACTCAAACATCTATAACTCATTCGGTATACGGTAAATCCTGTTTAACAAATATGCATTACAGTAAAACACAGGCCACAAATACACCTGACAGTAAAACACATGTCGCAAATCAACTGCCAGTAAAAAAATGTGTCATAAATACACTTGCCAGTAAAACATGTGTCAAAAATACACCTGCCAGTAAAACATGTGTCACAAATACACCTGCCATTAAAACATGTGTCACAAATACACTAGACAGTAATATATGTGTCACAAACCAACCCGCCAGTAAAACATGTGTCACAAATACACCTGCCAGTAAAACACATGTCACAAATACACCTGCCAGTAAAACACATGTCACAAATACACCTGCCAGTAAAACATGTGTCACAAATACACCTGCCAGTAAAACATGTGTCACAAATACACCTGCCAGTAAAACACATGTCACAAATACACCTGCCAGTAAAACACATGTCACAAATACACCTGCCAGTAAAACACATGTCACAAATACACCTCGCAGTAAAACATGTGTCACAAATACACCTCCCACTAAAACATGTGTCACAAATACACCTGCTAGTGAAACACATATCCCAAATACACCTGCCAGTAAAACATGTGTCACAAATACACCTGCCAGTAAAACATGTGTCACAAATACTCCTTCCAGTAAAACATGTGTCACAAATACACCTGACAGTAAAACATGTGTCACAAATACAACTGCCAGTAAAACATGTGTCACAAATACACCTGCCATTAAAACATGTGTCACAAATACACTAGACAGTAATATATGTGTCACAAACCAACCCGCCTGTAAAACATGTGTCACAAATACACCAACCAGTAAAACATATGTCACAAACCAACCCGCAAGTAAAATATAAGTCACAAACCAACCAGCCAGCAAAACTTATGTCAGAAACTCACCAATTTGATGACAACAGGCAAGCTTGCTGGGTGAAAAAGTGCGAGGGGGAAAGTTAGTTGCGTATCCTTTACAGGTCTCTGCAGAACCTACTCCAGCATTTTTCGGCTGTTGTGGTTTTTATGGGCAAAGATTACGTTTCAGTAGTTTGCCATTGCTCACTTTAACGGTCAGCTATCGGCACCACTATCGAAACCAACGCAAAACAAATTGTCCGGAGCTGGTCAGTGCTTCTTTAAATTGTTGGCATGCTGTTACTTCGACGATCCTGAATTCTGAGTTCAGGGGGCTGTGTGGTCTCGAGGCATGGTGTCCGCCTCGAGTGCTTAATGGTTCCAGGTTCAATCCCCGGTAAGGGCTGGACTTTTTCACGTGGAGTTGGACTTGGAATCGAAAAGAGTAGCCTAACGGCGCTGCCCGGGCAAAATTTGGAATTAAAAATCTACCCAAAGTATTTCAGGATCGTCGCCGGTGCTACAGAGCCTGATACTTCACTGAGCTTCTTGCTGACAGACAGACTGGCTCTCTAAATGACTGACTCCGACACAAGATGCTTTTTATTAGCCAGACTTGAGTTAGAAGAAGAATGGAGCACTTAAAGGTTACACCCGTGTTCAATGATGTTGGTACGTTGTTCAAAACCTCAAAAAACCTCAAATTATGAGTTCATCTGGGTAAAGATTCGATATTACAGCATTCATGTTAGTTAATTGTGTATCCTTCACAGGACATCACAGAACCAGTTCCAGAATTGTTTGACTGTTGTGGTTTTTCTAGGTAAATTTACGTCTAGTAGTTTGCCATTGCTTTTTTGACGGTCGGCTTCCCGATACCACTGTCGAAACCAACGCAAGGCGCAACGCCCGCAGCTGGATCGAACCTAAAACCCCGGCATTACGAAGCGCGTTCGCAACGCCTAAGCCACAAATGCCGACACAGCACTCAGGATAAGTGTATATCAGCTTCGTCTCCCGCCTCAACAGCCCGCCAAGTGCCTAGGTGCTGATGTCACCAGTCATCTGGTCAACTACTCGTCTTGCCTTTACCTGGTCTGGAGGGATGGGAGGATAATGGGTTGAAGCTCTAAGTCTAGTTTACGCGTGTAATAATTAGGATGATGATGAATGGTAAAGAAATATAATTACATATTTGAAATAATAAGATATTTACAAACAAACACTGTAAAAAAAATGAAATTCTATTCATGGTTTGTTGGGGGAAACTGGGGTGGGTGGGGTGGGGGGGAGGTGTGTTGGCGGTGTGCAGAGACTTAGGCTCATTACAAATGTTGAAGGATCTGAGCCACCCATGCCCCCACCCCCGGCCGCGCCCAACTCCCCTCCCCTCCCCGCCTCTTAAAGTAAATCGCCCCTGACCACGCCGACTATTTCTTTTTTTTTCCCATTTCCTTCTCCTTAAAAAATGTTCAAATGGACCAGAATTATTCTCCTTTGTTGAGATAAACCAAGGATCGTACTGACTGGCAACTAAAAGAAATACATCCTGGTCTTCAGTTTCGCGGTGGATGGCGGGATGTGTGCCGCTCATTTCCGGTTCCGGTATCGACATCCAGTCACGTGTCTGATCTCTGGACTCACCTGCAGTTTGTCACGACTGACGAGCCTCCGCGTCCCCTCTGTCTTGTTTCTGACAGGTTCCCTGGATTTTTGTAATTGCCGGCAATCTCCTGTCAAAACTTGTGGCTGTTTCAGCTTTCTGACACGTTGATCTCTTAGGGGCGTGCTGTAATTAGGTCGTCACACTTACTAGGTAACGTTTTCTAGACAAAGCATTACGGTCTGCTGTGTTTCTAAATTGTTTCTGTGTCTGCTATTCGACCTATGCCTAGTTAATATAAATTTAAGTAACTTATGGTGCCATTTAAATGGTTTACGGTGAATTATGTCTGTATTCCATAGTTGTGGATTTAAACTGTACCACAGACATGGCCAATAAAGACAACTAAGTTGGTCATGTATCTTAGTTCAATTGTTTCCGTACCTGGGCGCACACGCGATTTTGAGGTGACAAGTTCCAGTCCCAATACGGTATTTAAAGCTTTCGATTTTTAGGTTGTCTTTTGTGTCCTTTTCTTTCTCCTTTTTTTCTATGAGTCTATGTTTGTTAATTATTTATAAAAAATATGTCACAGGAAAGTTTAAAAAGGGGTAGTAAACGTCTGGAGAGATGGAAGGAGGATGGGTTGAAGCTCTAAGTCTAGTTTACGCGTGTAATAATTAGGATGATAATGAATTGTAAAGAAATATAATTACATATTTGAAATAATAAGATATTTACAAACACTGAAAAAAAAGGAAATGTCGAAAAGATGTCGATGTAAAGGACCTTTTTCCATGCTTTCAGGCGTATAGGGCATATAGGGCTAGACCTGTATTTGTATAGACCAATGGGCACAAGATGGGTGATGTGGTCGACATCACGCCGGTCGCCTTTACTTCCCGGGACTGCACCCGGTACCCACTCAAGGCTGGGTCGACCTGGGAGCCAACGTCATTTTTCAAGAAAAGTCCGACTCCACCAGGGAGCGAACCCACGTCCTTCCGATCCGCCGCGAGCGTCTAGCTGCTCCGCCACGGGGTCTTCCAAAATGGGAAGTACGTTCCATTTAAATATGACATAAGGCTTTCCTTGTTTAAAGCGGTGTCAGAAACAAGAACGCTGGAAACTTGATTTGTTTAGTCTCGGGTCCCACAATTCCCCCCACCCCTGATTTGTACGAGTCCTTGAGCCTTCGTTTGCATCTCCCTCCAATAATGTGCAATTAGTGGACCTCCCTGAACCCCTTTTTCCTATAAAATGTGCCAGAGGATTTAATGGCCAGTCTCCACCTGTACACAGAAGTGGTCTTTTCAAGTATCTGTTTTTACATAGATATTATTTCAAATATATTATTACGTTTATCTGCCTTTCAGCATATAATTATTATTATTGTTGTTGTTGTTGCGCAAGGTTCTATATTTTTTTAATTCACCGCAAAAACGGGGATTCCCAGAGTTCCCGCGAAAGTCGAACATTATAGAGGTGCTTGGGTTAGGGATAGTGTTAGTCTGTCGTCATTTCAAACTGTAACACCCCCTTTATATTGGAGTTTCCGGAGAACTGCTGGATCCCCGTGTTTGGGGTGAATAAAAAAAAAGAATTTTGCGCAGTTAAATAAGAAAGTTCGGTCTGTTTGACAGTAGCACTGTGGAATCACAATGTGCTTTCAGCTGTGTATGAAACAGTCCTGTACTCGCTGATTTAAATTTGCTTCTTGTCGGCATTAAGTACATCCTTGTGACCTAGTTCTTTAGCTGGACAGATCTCCCTTTTCTTTATTTCTTATTTCGTTTACATCTATTCGCTCTATTTTTCTCTTTCATACGCACACAGTCTTTCACACACCCACTCTCTCTCTCTCTCTCTCTTTCTCTCTCTTTCATACACACAATTTCTCTGTCTTTCACACATATTGTCTTTCTACATATATCCCTCTTACTGTCTGGCTTGAATCACTCCTAATCTTTTGATCTCTCTCTCTTAATCTTTCTCACATGTCTTTCCACCTCTTTCTTACTTACTCTGTTTTTCTGACTCGTTTCACACAATCTCTCTCTCTCTCTCTCTCTTTGTTTCTCTGTCACCCTGTAGGTCGATCTGTCTGCCTCTTTCTCCGTCCCACACACCCCTTCTCTCTCCCCCCCCCCCCCACTACACAGGTTCTCCGCTCACCCCACATGATTTCTTCAAGCATACACAAGTCAAGTCTAACAATGCAACAAGCGCCCTCTATCGGCCTTTCCTTGTCACATCTGGCGCCACGTGCGACTTTTCTCATGCCGCCATTGTCACAATCCAGACCGTTTCCGCTTCCGGTGTCCCGCCATTAGTGGGAAACTTACATATGCACGTGCAGCTGCCCATCATCATTATCGCCATACCTATCATCAACAGGATTATCATTAGTATCATCATTATCATAATCTTCATAATCATCATCCCTATCATCACCAGCATTATCATCATCATCATCCCTATCGTCAACAGCATTATCATCATCATCATCCCTCATCATCATCATCCCTCATCATCATCATCCCTATCGCCAACAGCATTATCGTCATCATAATCCCTCATCATCATCATCCCTATCGTCAACAGCATTATCATCATCATCATCATCATTATTCCTATCATGACCAGTTCACCATCATCATCGGCTAGTTGCAAACCACAACAGCAAACAATCTGCTCTTATGTGTAGAGATGCTTATATTCTTGTTAGATTTGTCTTAAAGGCCAAATTTTACAAAATGAAGAAAATTATATGCAACCTTTGTTGTCAATTGTAACAAGAAAGAGAATTCTTAAGAAATATATTAAAAAATCTTATATTAAACGGTTGGTCAATTACTTATCTTGATTTTTATAGGGAATGAATATGAGAATATCCTGGACAAATAAACACAGAAATGAGCAAGATGTGGTTGTATAGACGAATGATGAGAATACCCTGGGCAGATAAACACAGAAATGAGCAAGATGTGGTTTTATAGACGAATGATGAGAATACCGTGGGCAGATAAACACAGAAATGAGCAAGATGTGGTTGTATAGACGAATGATGAGAATACCCTGGGCAGATATACACAGAAATGACCAAGATGTGGTTGTTTATATGGGCAGATAAACACGCAAAATGATAGACGATGAGAATAGATTGGAGAGATAAACACAGGAATGAGCAAAATGTGGTTTTATAGACGATGAGAATAGATTGGAGAGATAAACACAGGAATGAGCAAGATGTGGTTTTATAGACGAATGATGAGAATAGACTGGAGAGATAAACACAGGAATGAGCAAGATGTGGTTTTATAGACGAATGATGAGAATAGACTGGAGAGATAAACACAGGAATGAGCAAGATGTGGTTTTATAGACGAATGATGAGAATAGACTGGAGAGATAAACACAGAAATGAGCAAGATGTGGTTTTATAGACGAATGATGAGAATAGACTGGAGAGATAAACACAGGAATGAGCAAGATGTGGTTTTATAGACGAATGATGAGAATAGACTGGAGAGATAAACACAGGAATGAGCAAGATGTGGTTTTATAGACGAATGATGAGAATAGACTGGAGAGATAAACACAGAAATGAGCAAGATGTGGTTTTATAGACGAATGATGAGATAGACTGGAGAGATAAACACAGGAATGAGCAAGATGTGGTTTTATAGACGAATGATGAGAAAAGACTGGAGAGATAAACACAGGAATGAGCAAGATGTGGTTTTATAGACGAATGATGAGAATAGACTGGAGAGATAAACACAGGAATGAGCAAGATGTGGTTTTATAGACGAATGATGAGAATAGACTGGAGAGATAAACACAGGAATGAGCAAGATGTGGTTTTATAGACGAATGATGAGAATAGACTGGAGAGATCAACACAGGAATGAGCAAGATGTGGTTTTATAGACGAATAATGAGAATAGACTGGAGAGATAAACACAGGAATGAGCAATATGTGGTTTTATAGGCGAATGATGAGAATATCCTGGACAGATAAACACAGGAATGAGCAAGATGGGGTTTTATAGACGATGAGAATAGACTGGAGAGATAAACACAGGAATGAGCAAGTTTTGACAGAAACTGACTCACGAAAAGAGCTGATCGCTCTTGATCAGGAGACAGACTACATTCTTTGGTCACGTCAGACTACATTCTTTGGTCACGTCAGACTTCATTCTTTGGCCACGTCAGACTACATTCTTTGGCCACATTATGAGAAGGAGAAAACTGGTTTACATCGGGACGGTAGGAAAGTTGGAGGGGAGGACAGGCAGGGGGAGACCGAGAGAGAAGATGATGGACAGTTTAACATTATGGCATAGAGTGTCATCTGTGTCAGAGTTGACTGAAAGTAAGAGAACTCGTACATCAGACAGAAAGTTGTGGACAGACATGACTACCAACGCCACACGGCGTGAACAATAAGAAGCGGTAGACAGGAGACAGAAAGTTGTGGATAGACATGGCTAACAACGCCACACGGCGTGAACAACAAGAAGGAGAAGACAGGAGACAGAAGGTTGTGGATAGACATGGCTAACAACGCCACACGGCGTGAACAACAAGAAGGAGAAGACAGGAGACAGAAGGTTGTGGATAGACATGGCTAACAACGCACGTGAACAACAAAAAGAAAAAGTGTTTTTAGACATGGCTCAACGTCTCAACGTCGGTACAGAAGGTTGTGGACGCTGATACGCCACACTCGGTACAACAAGAAGGAGAAGACAGGAGACCAGTTTAGATAACAACGCCACACGAACAGTCTTTTCTCGTTTGCTGGTACCTCGGTATACGGTATACAAACTTGGTATACAAACTTAATTTGGAATACGGCTGGCGTGCAAGAACGTTTGAGAGTCAAAGTTCGTCACCGCGCTGCGGGCTATCCAATTTTACCTGTCTCATTAACCTAGGTGAAAGCTTGCCAAATGGATGGATATCAAAAACTCCAGAAAAGTACCACCCCAACCAAGACCAAACAAGCCGTACACAACATTTTCTCGAGTGACCAAACAATTTCATATTTCGGACAAATTTTGAGGATACGTAGAGTTCCCTTTTTCACACCTTTAGGCATATTGGGCATACAGGGGTAGATCTATATTTTATAGATCAATGGTCACTTGGTAGCTGATGCCATTAACAACAATTAACTATATATATATAAATATATATATATATATGTGTGTGTGTGTGTGTGTGTGTGTTTATATATATATATATATATATATATATATATATATATATATATATATAGTTAAAGCAGGCGAAGGATTTTACCTATCTGGAGAGCATTTTTTTTTTCATAATACGGAAGAATTAATAAAGAAATCTAGCAAAGATGCAATAAAGTCCAATCAATTTTAAGGACAAATGGCACCAATTTGGAAATGCAACCATCTGAATATAGACACTAAAAAAAAAAAAAAAGCAGTTCAACGCAATATTCTTCCACGCTCTGCTATCAGTGTCGAACATAGACACTTGTCTTCAGAAGACAGACGGAAAATAATCACGACAGAAATGAAATGTACTATGCGAGGTGTAACGAGGAAAGATCGACTTAGGAACGATGCTATCAGGAGGAGATTCGGCATAGAGCTAATACTGAACTTTACAGGTAGACAACAAATCAAATGGTTTGGTCATGTAACAAGACTGGCATGAGACAGGGGCACAGAGAGCAGTGCTATACAGTTACAGCGGTGAGGGACTAGAGGTCGAACATGCTGTGGATGGACGGCACAAATATCAGACACCAAAAGAACTGTATACGAATAGAAGGGCCCGTTCTAGAGATCTCATCCTGCCCTAATGTCACTAGCCATTCCAGGAGTAAGGAACATAGAAAGTCAGCAGTCACAAAGTTACATCCACTGCAGATTCACCAAAGCGGCAGCGGGCTGTTTTAACTGTTTCACACAACAACACACAAGAACGAATTGAGAACGTGCCCAGTTTGAATTAACTAAAACTGAAAGGGAATGGACAGTTAAAACTGTGTGGCTGCAATAGCCAAGGCAACCAAGCGATAGAATTATCTGAAATCTAAGAGTCAAAATATTGAGTTTATTAGGTGAAGATTTTTAGCTGTGGCGGTTGGAGGAGTGTTTATCTGCCCAGGGTTTCTCATCATTCGTCTATAAAACCACATCTTGCTCATTCCTGTGTTTATCTGCCCAGGCTATTCTCGTCATTCGTCTATAAAACCACATCTTGCTCATTCCTGTGTTTATCTGCTTAGGGTATTCTCCTCATTCGTCTATAAAGCCACATCTTGCTCATTCCTGTGTTTATCTGCCCAGGGTATTCTCATCATTCGTCTGTAAAACCACATCTTGCTTATTCCTGTGATTATCTGCCTAGGGTATTCTCATCATTCGTCTATAAAAACACATCTTGCTCATTCCTGTGTTTATCTCCCTAGGTTATTCTTATCATCCGTCTATAAAACTACATCTTGCTCATTTCTGTGTTTATCTGCCTAGGTTATTCTCATCATTAGTCTATAAAACCACTTCATGCTCATTCCTGTGTTTTTATCTGCCCAGGGTAATCTCCTCATTCGTCTATAAAACCACATCTTGCTCATTCCTGTGTTTATCTGCCCAGGGTATTCTCATCATTCGTCTATAAAAACACATCTTGCTCATTCCTGTGTTTATCTCCCTAGGTTATTCTTATCATTCGTCTATAAAACTACATCTTGCTCATTTCTGTGTTTATCTGCCCAGGATATTCTCATCATTAGTCTATAAAACCACATCTTGCTCATTCCTGTGTTTATCTGCCTAGGTTATTCTCATCATTTGTCCATAAAACCACATCTTGCTCATTTCTGTGTTTATCTGCCCAGGGTATTCTCATCATTCGTCTATAAAACCACATCTTGCTCATTCCTGTGTTTATCTGCCTAGGTTATTCTCATCATTTGTCTATAAAACCACATCTTTGCTCATTCCTGTGTTTATCTGCCCAGGGTATTCTCATCATTTGTATATAAAACCACATCTTTGCTTATTTCTGTGTTTATCTGCCCAGGGTATTCTCATCATTCGTCTATAAAACCACATCTTTGCTCACTCCTGTGTTTATCTGCACAGTGTATTCTCATCATTCGTCTATAAAACCACATCTTGCTCATTCCTGTGTTTATCTGCCTAGGGTATTCCATCATTCGTCTAAATAAACATCCTTTTTGTCTGCCCCCCCCCCCCCCCGCCCTTTTCTTTTTGTCCCCCCCCCCCCCCCGCCGTCCCCCCCCCCCCCCCCACGGGAAGGAGAAGAAAAAAGATGTTCAATTATCAAAATTCACAATCACAATCACTTTTTTGTTCGGAGATTGCTTGACATACCTCATGGATTTTGTTTTTCTTTTTCTAACAGGCACTGCATGCGATGTTAGAACATTCTGACAGAAAACGGATGCATAAAGAGACAAGTGAAAAGACAGACAGTCAACAAGTTGAGGGGACAGATAAACAATCAGAAAGACACAGAGACAAAAAAAGAAATGGAGGGCAAAGTAAACAATCTATTTCACACTTTCACACTTTCAGGCGCAGTGGGCATAGAGGGCTATATCTATAGTTTTTTTTTTTATTGCATTGGTATTATGGATATCGCAACCCTTCGGCCTTGATTCCACGATAAATACCGTAAATCTGGGAGAAATGTGGCTTTTTTGCCAACCCCCGGAATTGAACCCGGAGCACAAGGAATTCGTCACTCGGTCACCGCGCAATACGATTTAGCCAACTACGCTAGCGAGCCGGGCCTAGAACTATAGTGTATAGACCAAACGGAACTCGGTCTGTGATGTGGTCACATTCACACCGACCGCCTTTACTTTCCAGTACTTTACCGGTACCCATTTCATCCAGTGTCGACCTTGGCAGCCAAGGTCATTTTTGACAAAATCCAGCTCGATACGGACTTGAACCTACAACTAAATCCTGCAACCGAAGCGAGCCTCTAGCGGCTACACCGTCGCGGCTCCGGGAAAAGGATAGATAGGCATATTGTTGGTAGGCGTGTGAGCAAGTTGTTAGATATATACTGGTCTCGGTAATCTTCTTCTTCTTCTTCGCGTTCACCAACTGTAAACTCTGGCGGAAAGTTCTGGTTGTTCATCCACTTTTGAACTGCAGTCCTGTTCTAGAACCTGGGTGTTGCGTGTACTTCCGTTTTACAGATCTGACTCATTTGTATGCAAACGTGGTTCCTTGCCTCTCAGGCAGATGCAATCCTACTTCGAAGGCAGGTCAATGTAGTTACACCTGAGGGCTTTTGAGCTAAATTGCTTTAGAAACGTTTTCAGAATACTATGGACAGAGAAATGAAAACATACTGACATTATAAAAGATCTGAACTTCAAAGAAGATTGGCTAATAAACAGCATCTTGTCTCGGAAGCTATCAGTTAGAGAGCCAGTCTGTAGGTTAGCAAGCCAAATCAAGTGCTGCAGCCGATTGGGAGAAACAATAAGAGCAGAAAGGATGATACTAGCAAGGAGGGGCAGGGACAGACCAGCACCACAATGGACACAGGATATCAGTGACTCCTTGAGTATGAAAGTGCACGAGGCGGGAGAGCTGGCGAGAGACCGAGTTTCTTTCAGGCAGATCGTGATGAGAGCGACGTTCTGCAAATGAGCTGCTACATGATGATGATGAGTTAGATATGTAGTGACAATTTAGACAGTCCGACCGATAAATGGATTGGCAAACCGGTGAGTGGGTAGACAGACAGACAGACACGCCGGCAGACAGTCAAAAGGGTAGATAAAGAGGTAGTAATAGGGTAGGTCGCTAGATAGGTAATTCGTTGGGAAGATAAGGCGGTGGAAGGATATGCAAGCAGATACGTAAATAGGCAGGTAGACAATTGGAGTATATTGTGACAGTGGGAGAATTGGATGGGGGAAGAGTCAGAGAGAGAGAGAGAGAGAGAGAGAGAGAGAGAGAGAGAGAGAGAGAGAGAGAGAGAGAGAGAGAGACCGTGAGAGAAGATGTTGGACAGTTTGACATCACGCCATGGAAGATCACATGTAGCCAAACTGATTGCAAATACTCGAGGCAGAAGGGTGTGGATAGACATGACTTACCAACACCACACGACGTGGACAATAGGCCGAAGTAGACAAACCGGCTGATAGCTATAGCAACAGACGTGTGGTTAGGTAGGCTGATGATTAGATTTGTGGTCTGGAAGATAAGTTAGCATTTATGTAGATATGAAAAAAGGTAAAGGTTAAGTCGGCAGATGTGAACCAGCGTCATTGCACACGGTTATAAACCATGAGTGCTCTACCACCAGTACGGACTGTACATAAGAAATTGTCCGCCTGTGTCGCTGTCCGCACGTAACTCTGTAACTACAGCAACGTTCCTCTATTTACCACAGAGTGTAACCTCTGGTACCCCTTTTCGAAAGGCTGGATGAACCCCGGGAACCGCCCGGTTTCGAACACCGGCGGTAGGCTGCAGCGAGTCGCATCTGGATTTGAAAGCGAGCCTCGTATTGACTGCGCTAAGGCCGCCAATGTAGATGTGGGTGTATTTAGATCAATTGACGGATATGTCAGTATGACTTAAACTGAACCATCCGAGACAAAGTTAGAAATGATAATATCAGACACACTGTGGGAACAAAACCATGCAGCAAATTCATTGAGAAACAGGCGATGAAATGGTTTGGTTATCTAGTAAGAATGCAGCCAGATCAACTACCAACGCAGTCGCCACCCAAGAAAAGACCTGAAGTGAAAGCAAGAGTCCTTAATAGGAGAAGATAAATTAATGACATTAGGAGCTTCAACAGCGACACGGAATGACAATAAGCATTGCTGCCCATCAAGTAATGGATCACAAACTGTTTCTCCCCACGCCGCTTAACAGCACAAGTAGAAATTGATGATGACGCTGATGATGATGACGAGGGACAAGTAATTAGAAAAGTAAATAGATAGATTGGCTGGTTGGTTGATAGACTTGATGAGTAGACAGGCAAATAGGTAGGTAGATAGTAGATTTGTTGATAAATTTGTAGGTGATTATGTAGCTGTCGGTGTCTGTGTCTTAGGCGTTGCAAACGCGCTTCGTAATGCCAGAGTGATAGGTTTAATCACAGCTGCAGGCCCTGCGCCTGCGATGGTTTTGACAGTGGTATCGAGAAGCCGACCGTCTAGAAAGCAATGGCAAACTAATGGACGTAAATTTGCCTATAAAAACCACAACAGCAAAAAAAATTATGGATGTGGTTCTGCAACGTCCTGTAAAGGATACGCAACTAACTTGTTTACTAATGTGTAGTTAGGTATGTAAGTAGGTAGGTGTGTAAGTAGGTAGGTGTGTAAATAGGTAGTTGTGTAAATAGGTAGGTGTGTAAATAGGTAGGTGTGCAGAGATAGTTGCATAGATTATAATAAATAAGTGTGCTCTGAAGGTAAATAGATAGGTAGGTAAGGAGCTAAATAGGTAGGTGTGCAGAGATAGTTACGTTGATTATAATAAATAAGTGTGCTCTGAAGGTAAATAGATAGGTAGGTAAGGAGCTAAATAGGTAGGTGTGCAGAGATAGTTACGTTGATTATAATAAATAAGTGTGCTCTGAAGGTAAATAGATAGGTAGGTAAGGAGCTAAATAGGTAGGTGTGCAGAGATAGTTACGTTGATTATAATAAATAAGTGTGCTCTGAAGGTAAATAGATAGGTAGGCAAGGAGCTAAATAGGTAGGTGTGCAGAGATAGTTACGTTGATTATAATAAATAAGTGTGCTCTGAAGGTAAATAGATAGGTAGGTAAGGAGCTAAATTTGTAGTGTTGGGTAGGCAGGTTAGTATATTAGTAAGTTGATAGGCAGGCAGTTAGGTATACAGTTATGCATATAGGTAGGTAGGCATGCAGGTAGGTAAGTAGGCATATTTATTAGAACTGTCGACACTTATAGAAGGTAGATGTGCGGACAGACTAACTAATGAACAAACAATAAAACTGATGTACTTACTACTGTTTATGAGTGGTAAACTCTCTGAGAAGGGGAACCAGAGTCCGCAAATTTCTAGAGCTTTCCTTCAGCTAGAACCTCGACTATCACTCTTGTAGCCCGCGTGCTGGGAGGACAACTGGAAAAGCAGTGGGTTTACAAGTGGAAGACTTGGCTTCTGGTCTGTCGTGTGAAATGTGGCTATACAATTTATATCTGAACTGTTTATTTATTTTGTTAAACCTTATAATGTATACATCTGTCTAGTCCTTCAGATATACGAAAGTGTCTGCCAGATTGCACCTCTTTAAAAAAAAAGCCCGATAAAAACACTTTTGACTTCTCCCTTGTAAAACCTCTGGCAGTCACACTTTCCCACTGATACGATGTTAGTGCTCGTGGAAGAGCAAACTATTTTATATATCTTCATCTAGCAGAGGGGGGTGGGGATAGGGTGTTCGGTCAGTCTTCTTCTTGGCGCACGCCTCCTTGCGCATGCGTCCGTCACGTGACGAAGTGCTTTCTGATTGGCTTAGAGGCGGATTAGCTATGGCGTCAATTATCGATCTCCACTGCAAACTTGTCTTTGGGCGGGAAATTATTAATGGCTTTTTCGGAAATTTAGAATACACATACATGTGATACGGTCGGAAAAACTCGGGTAATTGTTTCTGAACAAACTTAATATCATATTGTTAATTTCACGAACATTATACTACAAACATGACCCTTTCTTCTGAGTCTGGTTCCCTAACTGACAGACTGACTCGCTAACTGACAGACTGGTTGACTCTCTAACTGATAAGACTAGCTTTATAACTGACAGACTGGCCTCTAACTAACGGACTGGCTCTTTAACTGGCAGACTGGCTCTAAAAATTACAGACTTATTCTCGGACAGACTGACAATATGACTCACAGACCTACTCTCTAACTGACAGACTGGCTCTTGACTCACAGACTGACTCTCTGACTGATAGACTGGCTCTTTTCTTCTTCTTCTTCTTTCGTTTGCTTGAAATAAATTATCTATATCTGCAGTGTTGTCTCTAGTATAAACGTAACTGTCTGTTGTAATTCACTCAAAGAGCCGTAAAGTTCGACTTGCACCAATGTTTTTCTTGGCCACAAGTTTTGCCTTGATCTGTTGTATTTGGGACAGTCTTGGAGGACATGATCTGTTGTCTCAGGTGCCAATCTACATATGCACATTATGCACATGTGCACTGGCTCTCTAACTGACAGACTGACTCTCTGACTCACGGACTGACTCTCGGACAGACAGACTGAATCTCTAACTGACAGACAAGGGTCTCGATATTACTGATTGTACCGGAAACCAAAGATGAACTTTTACTTGGGTTGTAACTGTACCATGAGTACGTACAAGAACTCTTTGTTGGCCGCGACGGATGGGGACAAGAGCATGTCAGACAATCGCCATGGCAACTATGTATGTTCATTCATTCATCGTTATTGGTTTGGATATTTAGCTATGTCATTACCATCAGACTCCGACCGTATGTCTAAAGTAGTAGGAGCCAGTGTAAAGAGGAAGGGACTGTAATACCACAACTCATATCATTGTATAGTAAGTATATCGAGGCCCATTTGTCTTCTTCAAGTATAAATGTCCCGCCCAATTACAACTTGCATACGTCGTGTGGTTAATATTTGTGTCCAATTATTTTTGGTCCAGCTAGGGTACGAATTCTGTCTGAGGTGAAGGGTATGGGAGGGTAAGTCTGGCTTGTTATTGCTAATTTCTAACATTGAGATACCAAAGACCACCAGACATAGATCTGGCAGTTATCTTTCCCTGGCCGGCTCAATGATCTATAGATTACATTTGAGGCCGGAAACAAGATTCTCAAAATGGCAGCGAGCAATTTCCAAGCATGGAATGGCGGTCAGGGGCGGGCAGATTCCGGACGTTTTCATTCCACTATCATCTTCAAGGTATCCATAAATCGGGTACCGTCTTCACAGTGAAGGTAGGCTGCAATGGATCTCCTGCACGCTCTGTCGCTTGTCTTGGTTGTACAATCTCTCACACTGCTGTTATTCTATCTCTTGATGCTCTCCTCCCAATTGTATCATTGTCTACCTCTTGGTCTTTTGCCCTCGACCTTTCCCTCCAGTTTTTTTTTTAAAGCGTGTTATGTCTTTTAATGTGGCCAAAATATTGTAATTGTCTCCTTTTTTATTTAAATTATTTTCAAATTGAAGAAACTTCCATCTTGTAACATTCAAATAGTTTTTTTTTTTTTAACATATTAGGCCGTGTCTGTGATGGAGGTTGGTTGTAATGTAGCTAGTGCTAACTAGAGGAATATTAAGTGGTAAAACCCCATTCTCTCTCACAGTGGGACTCTTGTACTGCTTTTAGAACGGCACGTGAACGACCGAGCTGATGTAAATATGGACATTCCTTACTTACGAGGGGAATTTACAAATAGATGTGCAGAACTGTCTCGGGCTGGGAATATCATCTACACATGGCAGAGCTGTCTCGGGCTGGGAATATCATCCAACACACGGCAGAACTGTCTAGGGCTGGGAATATCATCCAACACATTGAAGAACTGTCTCGGGCTGGGAATATCATCCAACACATTGAAGAACTGTCTAGGGCTGGGAATATCATCCAACACATGGAAGAACTGTCTAGGGCTGGGAATATCATCCAACACACGGCAGAGCTGTCTCGGGCTGGGAATATCATCCAACACATGGAAGAACTGTCTAGGGCTGGGAATATCATCCAACACACAGCAGAACTGTCTAGGGCTGGGAATATCATCCAACACATGGAAGAACTGTCTAGGGCTGGGAATATCATCCAACACATGGAAGAACTGTCTAGGGCTGGGAATATCATCCAACACACAGCAGAACTGTCTAGGGCTGGGAATATCATCCAACACACAGCAGAACTGTCTAGGGCTGGGAATATCATCCAACACACAGCAGAACTGTCTAGGGCTGGGAATATCATCCAACACATGGAAGAACTGTCTAGGGCTGGGAATATCATCCAACACATGGAAGAACTGTCTCGGACTGGGAATATCATCCAACACATTGAAGAACTGTCTAGGGCTGGGAATATCATCCAACACATTGAAGAACTGTCTAGGGCTGGGAATATCACCACACCTTGAAGAACTGTCTAGGGCTGGGAATATCATCCAACACACACAGCAGAAACTGCTAGGGCTACGGGAATATCATCCAACACATGGAAGAACTGTCTAGGGCTGGGAATATCATCCAACACATGGAAGAACTGTTTAGGGCTGGGAATATCATCTAACACATGGAAGAACTGTCTCGGGCTGGGAATATCATCCAACACATGGAAGAACTGTCTAGGGCTGGGAATATCATCCACACACGGCAGAGCTGTCTCGGGCTGGGAATAATCATCCAACACATTGAGAACTGTCGCTAGGGCTGGGAAATATCATCCAACACATTGAAGAACTGTCTAGGGCTGGGAATATCATCCAACACACGGCAGAGCTGTCTCGGGCTGGGAATATCATCCAACACATTGAAGAACTGTCTAGGGCTGGGAATATCATCCAACACATTGAAGAACTGTCTAGGGCTGGGAATATCATCCAACACATTGAAGAACTGTCTAGGGCTGGGAATATCATCCAACACACGGCAGAGCTGTCTCGGGCTGGGAATATCATCCAACACATTGAAGAACTGTCTAGGGCTGGGAATATCATCCAACACACGGCAGAGCTGTCTCGGGCTGGGAATATCATCCAACACATTGAAGAACTGTCTAGGACTGGGAATATCATCCAACACATTGAAGAACTGTCTAGGGCTGGGAATATCATCCAACACATTGAAGAACTGTCTAGGGCTGGGAATATCATCCAACACAGGATCCTCTTCTTCTCTTACAGCTGATCTGCTGCAAACTCTAGCACAAAGCCTTGGTTGTTCGTCCAGTTCTTGAATTTGATCTTGTTCCAGAATTGGAATTTTGCGTGCCCATCCGTTTTAAAGATCTGACTTTTTTGGCGGTATATATATATATATGGGTTCCTTGCCTCTCAAGTAGAGGCACCCCGTCTTCGAAGCAAATGTCCTATAACTAGTCGCCTTGTACGACATGCTTGTAAGGGGTGGGGGAATAAGGGGGGAGGGGGCAGTGGGTTCAATTTTGTTTTCTTCCTCCCAAAATAAGGCCCCGGAACCAATAGGCAGAGACGAGAACAAAAATTGTCATGATCAAAGTCACCTTTTGCACATTCAAAAACAGTCTTGCCAACAAAAGTGTCCATTTCAACGAGAATTAGAATTGTGTATATGCTATATATCATCTTGATTAGTAGATACGTGTGAAAAAGGAGAAGCAAAGGGAGACCGAGAGAAAAGATGCTGGACAGTTGGACATCAAGGCATGGAAGATTATCTGTGTCAGAGTTGACTGAAAGTACACGAAACAGAAGGTCGTGGATGGACACGACTACCAACGCTATACGGCATGGACTACAAAAAAGAAAAAGACAGGAGGCAGAAGGTTGTTGATAAACATGACTACCAACACCACAGGGCATAGACTTCAAGAAGAAAAAGAAGACAGGAGACAGAATGTTGTGAATAGTCACGACTACCACAGCCACACGGCATTAACTGGAAGAAGAAGAAGACAGGAGACAGAAGGTTGTGGAAAGACACGACTACCAAAACCACACGGTTTCTTTGATTTAAAGAAGAAGAGGACAGAAGGTTGTGAATAGACATGACTTCTAACGCCAAGGACCTTGAGAAGAAGGAGACGAGATAAACAGAAACTAGCGATGAGTGGCCACTAACTCCATGGGAAAAGAGCAAGAAATCGGCAAAGATATGGTTGTATGCCGTGTCCGCAAAGCGTGAGCGGGAGCAAAACACAGATCTGATCAGGGATTTCTGATTGTTTGAGATGGCCAACAATGACTCACGAAGATTATCGACAATGCGCTTGGTGATAGTTCTTCTTTCGTTCGCTTGAAATAGATTATCTATATCTGCAATGCTGTCTCTATGGTGAACTTCATTTTCTGTTGTAATTCACTCAGCGTGCACCGGTGTTTTCCTTGGCCGGTTTGCCTTGATTTGTTGTACTTGGGCCAGTCTCAGAGGACGTGTTCTGTTGTCTCAGGGTCCAGTCCACATGTACACGTGGCTAATTCGCCAATTTAAAATTGTGTGTACATATGTCTGCGAAGTCGATTGTGTCCATTTCTAAGGCTGACTGCAATAATCGTTACACGTAAACATGGAAGCCAGACAGTTCTCGTATATTTTAACTAGATATTGTATTAGATTTTAGCCCATGTAGCCAGGGTATGGAGAAGTCGCTGAAACGTTAGCGGCTAGACGCCCGCCTGCTGATCCGAAGGTCCTGATGATCTTGGCTCCCATGTCGACCCAGTTTTAAATGGGTGTCAGGTAAAGTCGTGGGAAGTAAAGTCGACTTGTCGTGACGTTGACCACATCAGACACCAAGTGTCGATTAGTCTATACAAATATAGATCTAGCCCACTATACACAGGGCACGGGACTCAAGTATTGCTCACTCTTGCTTGTACCCAGAGTATGGACTTGTAAGTAAAGTAAAGTAAAGATCCCTTTTCACGCCTTTCGGCGCATCAGGCATATGGGCAGAGCGTCCCATATTTTTACTGACCGATCGGCACTCGGTGGGTAATGTGGTCAGCATTACGCCGGTCATCTTTACTTCCCCAGGACAGCCATCCTGGTACCCATTTGAGACTGGGTCGACCTGCAACGTCCCATACCACGATAAAAATCCACGCAGCCCGCAGTGGGTTTCGATCGCAGTACGTTGGATTACTAGTCGGACTCGCAAAGCTTTAGCCACGGACGCCGCTATGAGCTTGTGTACAGTCCACAAAGTTTATACTCCACAGCTGGTAGGGGGAGGAGTTTGTGTACAGCTCAGAACAGCTTACATCGCCAGATGTTTGCGTGAGTGTAAGACGACAGGACCAACGCCTTCTCCGGTGAATATACTGGGTGACAAGACAAACACTGCGAACATACTGGCTGGACAAGACAAACACTGCGAATATACTGGCTGGACAAGACAAACACTGCTAACATACTGGGTGGACAAGACAAACACTGCGAATATACTTGGTGGACAAGACAAACACTGCTAACATAGTGGGTGGACAAGACAAACACTGCGAATATACTGGATGGACAAGACAAACACTGCTAACATACTGGGTGGACAAGACAAACACTGCTAACATAGTGGGTGGACAAGACAAACACTGCGAATATACTGGGTGGACAAGACAAACACTGCTAACATAGTGGGTGGACAAGACAAACACTGCGAATATACTGGGTGGACAAGACAAACACTGCTAATATACTGGGTGGACAAGACAAACACTGCTAACATAGTGGGTGGACAAGACAAACACTGCGAACATAGTGGGTGGACAAGACAAACACTGCGAATATACTGGGTGGACAAGACAAACACTGCTAACATAGTGGGTGGACAAGACAAACACTGCGAATATACTGGGTGGACAAGACAAACACTGCTAATATACTGGGTGGACAAGACAAACACTGCTAACATAGTGGGTGGACAAGACAAACACTGCGAATATACTGGGTGGACAAGACAAACACTGCTAACATAGTGGGTGGACAAGACAAACACTGCGAATATACTGGGTGGACAAGACAAACACTGCTAATATACTGGGTGGACAAGACAAACACTGCTAACATAGTGGGTGGACAAGACAAACACTGCGAACATAGTGGGTGGACAAGACAAACACTGCTAACATACTGGGTGGACAAGACAAACACTGCTAATATACTGGGTGGACAAGACAAACACTGCGAATATACTGGGTGGACAAGACAAACACTGCGAATATACTAGGTGGACAAGACAAACACTGCGAATATACTGGGTGGACAAGACAAACACTGCTAACATAGTGGGTGGACAAGACAAACACTGCTAATATAGTGGGTGGACAAGACAAACACTGCTAACATACTGGGTGGACAAGACACAACAAATACTGACAAGACAAACACTGCGAATTATACTGGGTGGACAAGACAAACACTGCGAATATACTGGGTGGACAAGACAAACACTGCTAACATAGTGGGTGGACAAGACAAACACTGCTAACATAGTGGGTGGACAAGACAAACACTGCTAACATAGTGGGTGGACAAGACAAACACTGCTAACATAGTGGGTGGACAAGACAAACACTGCGAATATACTGGGTGGACAAGACAAACACTGCTAATATACTGGGTGGACAAGGACAAACACTGCTAACATACTGGGTGGACAAGACAAACACTGCGAATATACTGGGTGGACAAGACAAAATACTGCTAATATACTGGGTGGACAAGACAAACACTGCGAATATACTGGGTGACAAGGAAACACTGCGAACATAGTGGGTAGACAAGAACAAACATTGCTAATATAGTGGGTGGACAAGACAAACACTGCTAACATACTGGGTGGACAAGGAAAATACTGCTAATATAGTGGGTGGACAAGGATAACACTGCGAATATACTGGGTGGACAAGACAAACACTGCTAATATACTGGGTGGACAAGATAAATATAGTGGGTGGACAAGGATAACACTGCGAAAACTAGCGGTGTGGACAAGACATTGCGAATATACTGGGGAATATACTGGTGGACAAGGCATAACACTGCGAATTTACTGGGTGGACAAGGATAATATTGCTAATATACTGGGTGGACAAGACAAACACTGCGAATATAGTGGGTGGACAAGGATAACACTGCGAATATACTGGGTGGACAAGGACAAACATTGCTAATATACTGGGTGGACAAGATAATACTGCGAATATACTGGGTGGACAAGGATAAACACTGCGAATATACTGGGTGGACAAGGATAACACTGCGAATATACTGGGTGGACAAGGATAATATTGCGAACATACTGGGTGGACAAGACAAACACTGCGAATATACTGGGTGGACAAGGATAATATTGCGAATATACTGGGTGGACAAGACAAAACACATGCTAATATACTGGGGGTGGACAAGGATAACATTGCTAATATACTGGGTGGACAAGACAAACACTGCGATATACTGGGGTGGACAAGGATAATACTGCTAATATACTGGGTGGACAAGACAAATATGCGAACATACTGGGTGGACAAGGATAACACTGCTAACATAGTGGGTGGACAAGACAAACACTGCGAATATACTGGGTGGACAAGACAAACACTGCGAATATACTGGGTGGACAAGACAAACACTGCGAATATACTGGGTGGACAAGACAAACACTGCGAATATACTGGGTGGACAAGGATAATATTGTGAATATACTGGGTGGACAAGGATAATATTGCGAATATACTGGGTGGACAAGGATAATATTGCGAATATACTGGGTGGACAAGGATAATATTGCGAATATACTGGGTGGACAAGACAAATAATGCGAATATACTGGGTGGACAAGGATAATATTGCGAATATACTGGGTGGACAAGGATAATATTGTGAATATACTGGGTGGACAAGGAAAATATTGCGAATATACTGGGTGGACAAGGATAATATTGCGAATATACTGGGTGGACAAGGATAATATTGCGAATATACTAGGTGGACAAGGATAATGTTGCGAATATACTGGGTGGACAAGGATAATGTTGCGAATATACTAGGTGGACAAGAAAAGCACTGAGAATATACTAGGTGGACTAGAAAAGCACTGAGAATATACTGGGGGAAGAAGGAATATATTGCGAATATACTGAGTGAAGAAAGATAATATTGTCAATGCACTGGCTGAAGAAGGAAATTACTGCCAATATACTGGGTGGACAAGAAAAGCACTGCGAATATAATGGGTGGACATTGCGAATAGAGTGGAAACCTCCCTCAACACCCCTTTTTTTTTTTCACCTTTACCCCACCCATCTCCACACCTCTAAAAAGATTATAGTATTATTATTACTTTTTATTATGGACTTATTCTTAGAACTGTTGTGTGGAGTACTCATGGAACGGCAGGGAACACACTGAAAACACCGGACTGTCAGAGTAAAAACGGGACGTAAACTTAGCCCTAGTTGGTGACGTCACGTCAAGCTGGAGAAGGCTTTGATAGGGCCGTGGCGATGGCGCCAACTAGGGCAGGTCTTTCACGATGCTTGTGAAGATATTGGCTTTCAGCTGATTCAAGTTCTGAGCCGACCACCAGAGCCGAGCATTGATCACTCACAGCCACCAACCATAGAGGGCAAAGGTCAGCGCGGTGATTGACGGGGGGACTTGGTAAGTAAAACAATCTATCGCAGTGGGATGGGGGATGCAGGCGTGCTTGTTATTTTTCCATAAGGGATTCCCTGTATTTATATCTCTCTGGTACTCAGAATGTCATTATTATTCTGGTTTCGCTTTACTTATCTATCTATCTATCTATCTATCTATCTATCTATCTATCTATCTATCTATCTATCTATCTATCTATCTATCTATCTATCTATCTATCTATCTATCTATCTATCTATCTATCTATCTATCTATCTATCTATCTATCTATCTATCTATCTAATCTAATCTAATCTACCTAATCTATCTAATCTATCTTATCTAATCTATCTAATCTATCTAATCTATCTTATCTAATCTATCTAATCTATCTAATCTATCTTATATAATCTATCTAAGCTATCTATTTGTCTATCTAAGCTATCTATTTGTCTATCTATCTGTCTATCTATCTATCTATCTATCTATCTATCTATCTATCTATCTATCTATCTATCTATCTATCTATCTATCTATCTATCTATCTATCTATCTATCTATCTATCTATCTATCTATCTATCTATCTATCTATCTATCTATCTATCTATCTATCTATCTATCTATCTATCTATCTATCTATCTATCTATCTATCTATCTATCTATCTATCTATCTATCTATCTATCTATCTATCTATCTATCTATCTATCTAATCTAATCTAATCTATCTAATCTATCTAATCTAATCTATCTTATCTAATCTATCTTATCTAATCTTTCTAATCTATCTGATCTAATCGATCTAATCTGTCTGTCTGTCTGTCTTCATATATATGTGAATATTTGTAGGAGGGTATCTGCTTGTGTGATTTTTTATGTGTGTATGAATGCATATGTGTGTTTTGTTTGTTTGTTTTAGTATCCAGAAGCCATCAGTTATAAACCCTTAGGCTCGGTATTGTGGATATCGCAACCTTTCGGCCTTGATTCCATTGTAAATACCGTAAATCTGGGAGAAAATGTGGCTTTTCTGCCCACCCCCGGGAGTGAACCCGGACCACAAGGAGTTCGTCACCCGCTCTCCGCGCAATCAGGTTTAGCCAACTACGCTAGAGAGACGTCCAACATATGTGTGTATGTATGTTATGTGTGTGTGTATGCATGTATGTGTGTATGTATGCATATGTATCTGTGTAAGTATGTGTGTGTATTTAGGTGTGTTTGCAAGTTTGTAAGTATGTGAGTGTATGTATGGATGTGAGTATGTATGCATGTATGTGTGTATGTATGTATGTCTATGTAAGTAGGTATGTTTTATGTTTGTATGTGTGTATGTATGTTGATGTATGTTTGTATTATGTATGCATGTAGATTTAGCCTATGTATGTATGTTTTCATGTGGATGTGTGTGTATGTGCGTATATGTATGTAGGTGTGTGTATGTATTATGTATGTCTGTATGTATGAGAATGTATGTATGTAAATGTAGCTGTGTAAGTATGTGAATGTATGTGTGGGTGTATTTGTGTATGTATGTGGGTGAATGTAGGTATATGTAGCTGTGTAGGTATGTAGGTGTTTGCGTATTTATAAATGTGTGCAAGTATGCATGTGTGTGTGTGATTGTGGATATATAAAAGTTTATTAAGGTTTGTAAGTATGTGTGTGTATTTATGTATCTATGTTGTAAGTATGTGTGATAGTATATGAGTGTATGTGTGATTGTGGGTGTGTGTGTATGTAATATCTGTATGGGTGATTGTATATATGTGTGTATGCATGCATGTGTGTATGTATGTAATGTGTGTGGGCATGTATGTATGCATGTATGTACCTATATGTACGTATGCATGTTGGTGGATGTATGTATGCACATTTAGCTGTGTAAGTATGTGGGTGTATATGTGTGTATTTAAGTATGTATGTGTGTAAAGATGTGAGTGTATGTATAAATGTGTGTATGTATGCATGTATGTGTATGTATGCATGTATGCATGTATGTGTATGTATGCATGTATGTGTGAATGCATGTATGCATATATGTGGGTGTATGTATTCATGTAAGTGTATATGTTTGGTTATGGGCATATGTTGGTGTCTGTACACGTGATTGTATATGTGTGTGTATGCATGTAATGGTGTGTAAGTATGGAATGTGCGTGTGTATATATGTCCATAAATGTATGTGTGTGTGTTTTCTGTTTGTATCAAATGTCTGTATATGAGTTCGCATGTATGAGAACGTAGGAGTATATAATGTGTGTGTGTGAGTATGTACACATGATGTGTGTATGCATTATTCTATAATTTATATTTCTGTATTATATCCATAACATGCATTATTGATAACAGGTATTGGTACTCTGAAAAATGAGTGCTTAGAAGGGCCGAATGTCAGACGGGCCTGCGTGCCCAATTTGTAACCCTTTGAAAATAACGTTTGTTCTATCTATCTATCTATCTATCTATCTATCTATCTATCTATCTATCTATCTATCTATCTATCTATCTATCTATCTATCTATCTATCTATCTATCTATCTATCTATCTACAATTAATTTGTCGGTCTAGCTATCGTTCTGCCTTTCTATGTAGTTTTTTTTTTCTGTCTGTTATTCTATGTACGTCTTTCTGTGTATGTCTACTAAACTATTGCGCAGATATCGCAACTTAGCTGTAAACCCCAACACAGCTTGTCGGATGCTTTTTTAAAAGTCAATACAGAAGAAAAAAGCAGGCATCTGACCAATAAACGACCCCCCCCCCCCCCCCCCCACCCTCGTTTGGTGGATTTTTAAGACTATTGACTACGCTTTATTCGTTGATAAATTCTCCGTGGGAAATGTTCGGTCATGTCTGCGCCCCTCCCCCGATCTTGCTGACCATAGTTTGTGTTCAGTGATTGTATTTTTCATTCTGGATTTCAGCTCCACTGCAGTGAGGTCAGCGGTTTCAACACTTGTTTTCTGGCAGCGCTCCCTGTTCTGACTGTGAGTACCAGCTGTAGACTAAACGTGAAACAGTGAGAAGAGGAGGGGAAGACAGAATGTTGTAGACTAAACGTGAAACAGTGAGAAGGGGAGGGGAGGACAGAATGTTGTAGACTAAACGTGAAACAGTGAGAAGGGGAGGGGAGGACAGAATGTTGTAGACTAAACGTGAAACAGTGAGAAGGGGAGGGGAGGACAGAATGTTGTAGACTAAACGTGAAACAGTGAGAAGGGGAGGGGAGGACAGAATGTTGTAGACTAAACGTGAAACAGTGAGAAGGGGAGGGGAGGACAGAATGTTGTAGACTAAACGTGAAACAGTTAGAAGAGAAGGGGGAGGACAGAATGTTGTAGACTAAACGTGAAACAGTGAGAGGAGGAGGGGAGGACAGAATGTTGTAGACTAAACGTGAAACAGTGAGGAGGGGAGGGGGGGGGACAGAATGTTGTAGACTAAACGTGAAACAGTGAGAGGAGGGGAGGACAGAATGCTGTTGACTAAACGTGAAACAGTGAGATGAGGGGAGGACAGAATGCTGTAGACTAAACGTGAAACAGTGAGAGGAGGGGAGGACAGAATGCTGTTGACTAAACGTGAAACAGTGAGATGAGGGGAGGACAGAATGCTGTAGACTAAACGTGAAACAGTGAGGAGGGGAGAGGAGGACAGAATGTTGAAGACTAAACGTGAAACAGTGAGGAGGGAAGGGGATGACAGAATGTTGTAGACTAAACGTGAAAAAGTGCAGAGGAGGGGAGGGGAGGACAGAATGTTGTAGACCAAACGTGAAATAGTGAGAAGGGTAGAGGGAGGGGAAGAACAGAATGTTGTAGACCAAACGTGAAATAGTGAGGAAGGTAGAGGGAGGGGGAGGACAGAATGTTGTAGACTGAACGTGAAACAGTGCGGAGGAGGGGAGGGGAGGACAGAATGTTGTAGACCAAACGTGAAATAGTGAAAAGGGTAGATAGAGGGGGAGGACAGAATGTTGTAGACCAAACGTGAAATAGTGGGGAGGAGGGGAGGACTGAATGTTGTAGACCAAACGTGAAACATTGCGGAGGAGAGGGGTAGGGTAAGACAGAATGTTGTAGACTAAACGTGAAACTGTGAGGAGGAGGAGGGTAGGGTAAGACAGAATGTTGTAGACTAAACGTGAAACTGTGAGGAGGAGGAGGGTAGGGTAAGACAGAATGTTGTAGACTAAACGTGAAACTGTGAGGAGGAGGAGGGTAGGGTAAGACAGAATGTTGTAGACTAAACGTGAAACTGTGAGGAGGAGGAGGGTAGGGTAAGACAGAATGTTGTAGACTAAACGTGAAACTGTGAGGAGGAGGAGGGTAGGGTAAGACAGAATGTTGTAGACTAAACGTGAAACATTGCGGAGGAGAGGGGTAGGGTAAGACAGAATGTTGTAGACCAAACGTGAAACATTGCGGAGGAGAGGGGTAGGGTAAGACAGAATGTTGTAGACCAAACGTGAAACATTGCGGAGGAGAGGGGTAGGGTAAGACAGAATGTTGTAGACCAAACGTGAAACATTGCGGAGGAGAGGGGTAGGGTAAGACAGAATGTTGTAGACCAAACGTGAAACATTGCGGAGGAGAGGGGTAGGGTAAGACAGAATGTTGTAGACCAAACGTGAAACATTGCGGAGGAGAGGGGTAGGGTAAGACAGAATGTTGTAGACCAAACGTGAAACATTGCGGAGGAGGAGGGTAGGGTAAGACAGAATGTTGTAAACTAAAGGAAACATTTTATGATAGTGCGGAAATTGTTTCTAAACAGGAACACCTGGGTCGATACCACATTTATTGACAGTGAACAATGTATGGGTGAGAATCCTGACGCTCCACGACCCAATTACTGTAGCCAAGAACTGGTTGGTCGCAGCACTGGTTCCCCGGCTTTCTTCCAGGCAGTTTGCATAATTTCATCCCACCACTGCCCCCCGCCGCCTAGACAGGCTTCGTTCACTCGGAGATCTTGGCAGGGGCCACTCAACTGAACAGTGGTTCAGCTCCTTAGAACATTTGCACAGTCGAGTTCCCCCCCCCCCCCCCTACCTTTCCTCGACAACGTATATAAGATCTGTTTCTTAAGTATCTGTTTATACATTTCATATTACAGATGGTCTAGCAGCTAAACGTTCGCCTGCTGATCCGGAGGTCATGCGTTCAGGTCTTGACGCAGCAGCCGGTCTGGTTTTTCTTTCTGTCAAAAATGTCCTTAGCTCCCATGTCGACCCAGCCTTAAATGAGTATCAAGTAAAGTCTTCAGAAGTAAAGGTAGCCGACGTGATGTCGACATCACCCACCAAGTGCTGACTGGTCTATACAATTTAGCTCGTCCTATATGCCATCATCATCACTCTGTTCATCAGAGGACCTCAGAACAACTATCTCTTTCTAAAAGCTTTCGCCTCCCCCATCTCCCTATTTCTGAAATGCAACCACCCAAAAATATGTGAAACACCAAATATGAGAAATCAATTTACGTTTATTGGCTGTATATCTCTATCAGTAAACGGTACAGGAATGTCAGAGTATGTGCGATATGTTCTGTGGTACAAGTTGTTCAGGTGTAGGAGTAAGAGAGTATGTGCGATATGTTCTGTGCTACAAGCTGTTCGGGTGTAGGAGTGTGAGAGTAAGTGCGATATGTTCTGTGCTACAAGCTGTTCGGGTGTAGGAGTGTGAGAGTAAGTGCGATATGTTCTGTGGTACAAGCTGTTCGGGTGTAGGAGTGTGAGAGTAAGTGCTATATGTTCTGTGCTACAAGTTGTTCAGGTGTAGGAGTGTGAGAGTATGTGCGATATGTTCTGTGCTACAAGCTGTTCGGGTGTAGGAGTGTGAGAGTAAGTGCGATATGTTCTGTGCTACAAGTTGTTCAGGTGTAGGAGTGTGAGAGTATGTGCTATATGTTCTGTGCTACAAGTTGTTCAGGTGTAGGAGTAAGAGAGTAAGTGCGATATGTTCTGTGCTACAAGTTGTTCAGGTGTAGGAGTAAGAGAGTAAGTGCGATATGTTCTGTGCTACAAGTTGTTCAGGTGTAGGAGTGTGAGAGTATGTGCGATATGTTCTGTGGTACAAGCTGTTCAGGTGTAGGAGTGTGAGAGTAAGTGCGATATGTTCTGTGCTACAAGTTGTTCAGGTGTAGGAGTAAGAGAGTAAGTGCGATATGTTCTGTGCTACAAGTTGTTCAGGTGTAGGAGTGTGAGAGTATGTGCGATATGTTCTGTGCTACAAGTTGTTCAGGTGTAGGAGTGTGAGAGTAAGTGCGATATGTTCTGTGCTACAAGTTGTTCAGGTGTAGGAGTGTGAGAGTAAGTGCGATATGTTCTGTGCTACAAGTTGTTCAGGTGTAGGAGTGTGAGAGTATGTGCGATATGTTCTGTGGTACAAGCTGTTCAGGTGTAGGAGTGTGAGAGTAAGTGCGATATGTTCTGTGCTACAAGTTGTTCAGGTGTAGGAGTAAGAGAGTAAGTGAGATATGTTCTGTGGTAGAAGTTGTTCAGGTGTAGGAGTGTGAGAGTAAGTGCGATATGTTCTGTGCTACAAGTTGTTCAGGTGTAGGAGTAAGAGAGTATGTGCGATATGTTCTGTGCTACAAGTTGTTCAGGTGTAGGAGTGTGAGAGTAAGTGCGATATGTTCTGTGGTAGAAGTTGTTCGGGTGTAGGAGTGTGAGAGTAAGTGCGATATGTTCTGTGGTACAAGCTGTTCGGGTGTAGGAGTGTGAGAGTAAGTGCGATATGTTCTGTGCTACAAGTTGTTCAGGTGTAGGAGTAAGAGAGTAAGTGCGATATGTTCTGTGGTACAAGCTGTTCGGGTGTAGGAGTGTGAGAGTAAGTGCGATATGTTCTGTGGTACAAGCTGTTCGGGTGTAGGAGTGTGAGAGTGTGTGGGATATGTTCTGTGGTACAAGCTGTTCGGGTGTAGGAGTGTGAGAGCATGTGCGATATGTTCTGTGGTACAAGCTGTTCGGGTGTAGGAGTGTGAGAGTGTGTGGGATATGTTCTGTGGTACAAGTTGTTCGGGTGTAGGAGTGTGAGAGCATGTGCGATATGTTCTGTGGTACAAGCTGTTCGGGTGTAGGAGTGTGAGAGTGTGTGGGATATGTTCTGTGGTACAAGTTGTTCGGGTGTAGGAGTGTGAGAGTATGTGCAATATGTTCTGTGGTACAAGCTGTTCGGGTGTAGGAGTGTGAGAGTAAGTGGGATATGTTCTGTGGTACAAGTTGTTCAGGTGTAGGAGTGTGAGAGTAAGTGCGATATGTTCTGTGGTACAAGCTGTTCGGGTGTAGGAGTGTGAGAGTATGTGAGATATGTTCTGTGCTACAAGTTGTTCGGGTGTAGGAGTGTGAGAGTAAGTGAGATATGTTCTGTAGTAGAAGTTGTTCGGGTGTAGGAGTGTGAGAGTAAGTGCGATATGTTCTGTGCTACAAGTTGAAAAGTTTGGAATGTGGAAATACATTTCCTAGACATGTTGGAATGTCTGGTGAGAGTGAAGACAGAGAGAGACAGATAGGGAAGACAGAGAGAGACAGATACTGAAGACAGAGAGAGACAAATAGGGAAGACAAAGAGAGACAGATAGGAAAGACAGAGAATAGGAGAGTATATCTGACTGTAGTCAATGGCACAGACAGGCGATGCAGTAGTAGGTCACATAAAGGTCAGAGAGAGGAGAGACACAGCAAGAGAGCGACACACAGAGAGTGAGACAGAGAGTACAGGCACACAGAAAGACAAAGAGGAGTCAGTCCAGGGAGAGTGGGGAAACAGACAGAGAGTGAGACAGAGACAGACAGAGACAGTGCAGACAGAGGTAAACAATAGGCTGTATGATATGAAGTGAGACACGGAGAAAGACACGCAGAGACAGACAGACAGAAAACAGAGAGAATGAGATGGGTAAACAAGGGTTATAAATATTGAGAATCAGTACAGAAATTAAAAAAAATAAAAGAACAAAAAAAAGGCCAAAAAAAAAAAGTTGAAATTGAAGCCAAAATCAAAGCAAACAAAAACAGGCCAAATAAAAGAATAAGGAATATAAGATGAAGAAAGAATAGGAAACAAAGAAAAAGAAGAAAAATGAATAAAAGAAAAAAAAATCAAGCAAACCAAGGTAAGAGTTCAAATATAAATTGAAGGCAAAAATAAAAAATAGATAATAACAGAGGATGGAAGCATAAATAATGCCCAAAAAAAAACCCAGAAAAAAAAAAAAAAAATAAAAAAGTAATGAGAATCAGTACAGAAAAGAACAGAGATAGAAAAACAGCAAAGGAATACCAAAATCAGCAAAAGCAAGATAGCAAGACACGCGCCCACATACACAACTATGGAGACCCCCCCCTATGCTCAATAACATAAAGAAAATGCTGTCACATACCAACCGATGAAGACAGCCAGAAACCAGACAATTGATAAACACCATCTTCATTCCACCACACTCTGCTACAGTGCCAAGACATGGACAATCAACAAGACCCATGAAAGAAAAATAGAAGCCTGTGAAATGAAATGTCTAAGAAAAGCAGCGAATAAGACAAGACTAGACAGGATTAAAGAATATAGGACATTAGAAAACACTGTCAAAACTACACCATGTTTAGGACTACATAGAACATCAAAGAATGAAATGGTTTGGACATCTAACCAGGAATTGAAAAATGATCAAATAACATCACAAATTTTCAATCAAAGAAGCTCAGGATATAAGGCAAGAGGAAGACCAAGGAAACGGTGGATTGACGGGGTCTCCGAAACCTGCCAAAAGCATGGCCTCAGAACATCAGATGCTGCCCGCCTTGCTTATGACAGGAACTTGCATCTCCCCACAACGCTTAGCGGCATACGTGGAAGGAAAAAGTAAGAAAAAGTAAAAAGTAAGTAAGTAAAGTATAATATGAAGTGACTTGATTACAACAACAAACAAACAAAACACAAACGGTCAGCGGCAACAAATAAAACAACAAAGTTATATGGAACAATTATGTTGCCACTATAGGCAGATAATACCTGGCCATAATATACCAGATTCCCCATTGTGCAAAACAACAACAAAAAACAGATCTACAAACATAAACAAGACACAGCTGGCACGACCCTCATACAGACATGATATATACACATATATGTTTCAAGAACTTGGTTAATGTCATCATAATTATTGATCCTTCCCCTCAATGGGATGGAAAAGGGGGGGGGGGAGGACTACATCAAGATAGTGTTCTGTTCATCTCTTTTTATCCTAAGACAAGGAAAGCGCCTGATTCGATATCAATCTTAATCTGCTCCAAATATTTAGACTTACACAAAACAGAAAATATACCAAACAAACATTCCCTTAAGAATTAAATGTAGAATAATTAATCTTTTCCCATTAAAAAAACAAATTCTTTTGTTATTGACGCATCATACCATAAAGTTGTATAAAATAATTGAAATATGGCATACTATTAAAATACGTAAATATAAAAGCAATTTTTAAAAAAGTAAAGGTCCCTTTTCCATGACTTTAGGCGTGTAGGGCATATAGGGCTAGACCAATCGGCATAAGATGGGTGATGTGGTCAGCATCACGCCGGCCGTCTTTACTTCCCAAGACTGGACTTGGTACCCACTCAAGGCTGGGTCAACCTGGGAGTCAAGGTCATTTTTGAAAAAAGTCCGGCTCCATAAAAGCAATAAGATGAATAAAAATGTAATCTCATTTGAGAGGTGCTGAGAAGAGTTGCGTACCTACTAGGATGGTGCTATGAAAGGAGAAGATGTTACTGTCTGGAAGGAGGAAAGCATTCCATTTAATTTCGAGAATTTGAAATTCTGATACCTTTCTCTTTATTGTTATCGTCTCTTTTGCTTATCTGAACCAGGCTGGGGCTCTCGAGTTAAATCGCGCAAGTCATATTCCAAATAAAGGTTGCATACTAAGCAAAATTGTTCATGTCTAAACAGGACATATTCCAAGTTAGATTGATTAGAAAGTGGGCGTACACCGGGGTACTACTGCATGTGTTTATCATATTTATTATTATTGATTAGAAAGTGGGCGTACACCGGGGTACTACTGCATGTGTTTATCATATTTATGATACTAGTGTTGTGACCATTGAAAAGATCTGTGGCAAATAGAAATGGACAGAGGAAGACTATTCTTGACAGTCATTCCTCATGACATGGAGGGGTGTCAACACATGACATGCAGGGGTGTCAACACATGACATGCAGGGGTGTTAACACATGACATGGAGGGGTGTCAACACATGACATGCAGGGGTGTCAACACATGACATGGAGGGGTGTCAACACATGACATGGAGGGGTGTCAACACATGACATGGAGGGGTGTCAACACATGACATGGAGGGGTGTCAACACATGACATGGAGGGGTGTCAACACATGACCTTATAGACGGAGTTGAAGATCACAGATTCTGGAGAGGTAAGATCACTCACACCAACAGACTCAGCCATGCTTGTTGTGTCCCCTCTTGTTGAAACAGATTCAGCCATGCTTATTGTGTCCCCTCTTGTTGAAACAGATTCAGCCATGCTTGTTGTGTCCCCTCTTGTTGAAACAGATTCAGCCGTGCTTGTTGTGTCCCCTCTTGTTGAAACAGATTCAGCCATGCTTGTTGTGTCCCCTCTTGTTGAAACAGATTCAGCCGTGCTTGTTGTGTCCCCTCTTGTTGCAACAGATTCAGCCGTGCTTGTTGTGTCCCCTCTTGTTGCAACAGATTCAGCCGTGCTTGTTGTGTCCCCTCTTGTTGCAACAGACTCTGCAGTGCTTGTTGTGTCCCCTCTTGTTGCAACAGACTCTGCAGCGCTTGTTGTGTCCCCTCTTGTTGCAACAGACTCAGCACTGCTTATGTCTCCTCTTGTTGAAACAGATTCAGCCATGCTTGTTGTGTTCCCTCTTGTTGAAACAGATTCAGCCGTGCTTGTTGTGTCCCCTCTTGTTGAAACAGATTCAGCCATGCTTGTTGTGTCCCCTCTTGTTGAAACAGATTCAGCCATGCTTGTTGTGTCCCCTCTTGTTGAAACAGATTCAGCCGTGCTTGTTGTGTCCCCTCTTGTTGAAACAGATTCAGCCATGCTTGTTGTGTCCCCTCTTGTTGAAACAGATTTCCCACGATTCAGCCGTGCTTGTTGTGTGTCCCCTCTTGTTTGAAACAGATTCAGCCATGCTTGTTGTGTCCCCTCTTGTTGAAACAGATTCAGCGGTTCTGCTTGTTGGTCCCCTCTTGTTGAAAACAGATTCAGCCGTGCTTGTTGTGTCCCCTCTTGTGAAACAGATTCAGCCGTGCTTGTTGTGTCCCCTCTTGTTGAAACAGATTCAGCCATGCTTGTTGTGTCCCCTCTTGGTTGAAAACAGATTCAGCCATGCTTGTGTGTCCTCATCTTGTTGAAACAGATTCAGCCGTGCTTGTTGTGTCCCCTCTTGTTGAAACAGATTCAGCCGTGCTTGTTGTGTCCCCTCTTGTTGAAACAGATTCAGCCATGCTTGTTGTGTCCCCTCTTGTTGAAACAGATTCAGCCGTGCTTGTTGTGTCCCCTCTTGTTGAAACAGATTCATGCCATGCTTGTGTTTGTCCCCTCTTGTTGAAACAGATTCAGCCATGCCTTGTTGTGTCCCCTCTTGTTGAAAAAGATTCAGCCATGCTTGTTGTGTACCCTCTTGTTGAAACAGATTCAGCCGTTTGCTTGTTGTGTCCCCCTCTTGTTGAAACAGATTCAGCCATGCTTGTTGTGTCCCCTCTTGTTGAAACAGATTCAGCCATGCTTGTTGTGTTCCCCTCTTGTTTTGAAACAGATTCAGCCATGCTTGTTGTGTCCCCCTCTTGTTGAAACAGATTCAGCCATGCTTGTTGTGTCCCATCTGTTGAAACAGATTCAGCCGTGCTTGTTGTGTCCCCTCTTGTTTGAAACAGATTCAGCCGTGCTTTGTTGTGGCCCCTCTTGTTGCAACAGATTCAGGGCCGTGCTTGTTGTGTCCACTCTTGTTGCAAACAGATTCAGCCGTGACTTGTGTGTCCCCTCTTGTTGCAACAGACTCGCAGTGCTTGTTGTGTCCCCTCTTGTTGCAACAGACTCTGCAGTGCTTGTTGTGTCCCCTCTTGTTGCAACAGACTCAGCCCTGCTTATGTCTCCTCTTGTTGAAACAGATTCAGCCTGTGCTTGTTGTGTCCCTCTTGTTGAAAAAGATTCAGCCGGTGCTTGTTGTGTTCCCCTCTTGTTGCAACAGATTCAGTCGTGCTTGTTGTGTACCCTACTTGTTGGGCAACAGATTTCAGCCGTGCTTGTTGTGTCCCCTCTTGTTGCAAACAGACTCTGCAGTGCTTTGTTGTGTCCCCTCTTGTTGCAACAGACTCAAGCCGTGCTTGTGTGTCCCCTCTTGTTGCAACAGACTCAGCCCTGCTTATGTCTCCTCTTGTTGAAACAGATTCAGCGTGCTTGTTGTGTCCCCTCTTGTTGCAACAGACTCTGCAGTGCTTGTTGTGTCCCCTCTTGTTGCAACAGACTCAGCCGTGCTTGTTGTGTCCCCTCTTGTTGCAATAGACTCAGCCGTGCTTGTTGTGTCCCCTCTTGGTCTAAGCCATGTGAAGATACATGCAAGCATCCATCGGCTGTTTTTTTGTTACAATGATCTGTTATACTTAGCTGTTGATAAAACGCCCCTTTACAGACATGCGCCAACTGACACAAAGTGGCTATTGATAAAACCCCCCTCTACAGACATGTGCCAACAGACACAAAGTGGCTATTGATAAAACCCCCCTCTACAGACATGTGCCAACAGACACAAAGTGGCTATTGATAAAACCCCCCTCTACAGACATGCGCCAGCAGACACAAAGTGGCTGTTGATAAAACCCCCCTCTACAGACATGTGCCAACAGACACAAAGTGGCTGTTGATAAAACCCCCCTCTACAGACATGTGCCAACAGATACAAAGTGGCTGTTGATAAAATCTCCCTCTACAGACATGTGCCAACAGACACAAAGTTGCTGCTGATAAAAAAAAAACCTCCACAGACATCTGCCAACAGACACAAAGTGGCTATTGATAAAACCCAGAGACAAAGTGGCTGTTGATAAAACCCCCTCTACAGACATGTGCCACCAGATACAAAGTGGCTGTTGATAAAACCCCCCTCTACAGACATGTGCCAACAGATACAAAGTGGCTGTTGATAAAACCCCCCCTCTACAGACATGTGCCAACAGATACAAAGTGGCTGTTGATAAAACCCACCTCCACAGACATATGCTAACAGACACAAAGTGGCTATTGATAAAACCCACCTCCACAGACATGTGCCAACAGACACAAAGTGGCTGCTGATAAAACCCCCCTCCACAGACATGTGCCAACAGATTACAAAGTGGCTATTGATTTAAAACCCACAGCTACAGATCATGTGCCAACAGATACACAGGCGGCTATGATAAAACCCCCCTATGTGCCAACAGATACAAAGGGGGGTATTTTAAAACCCCCCCCACAAATGTCCCAATACAAAGTGGCTATGTAAAACCCCCCTCACAAAAATGTCCAACAGACCAAATACGTTTATAAAAACCCCCTCAGACATGTGCCAACAGATA
>CAJHNH020000900.1:0-7500 GCA_905116865.2 Candidula unifasciata
TATCAGCGAAGAAATCTCAGCACTAATGTCTAGATCCCAAGAAACTATTCGACAGCCGGTCCTGGAGGGTGACTAATATGTCATCATTGGAAACAAATGAGCTGTGAGGAAAAAAAACAGCATATGGAGCATCAGACTGTAGCTTCTATCCTTTCTGTCTATGATTGGCCTCCTTTCAGCTCCGGATGATTCGACCTGTCTTTGATTCTGCGAATTCTGCTCCACTGGATCAAATAGTCCAGAGAGTACCTCACCATAGAGGACACAATACTGCATTGGTACTTAGCAAGTCTCTATCACCAAGTAAGGACTATATTATTGTTTTTGAGCTACCCTAAGCTCTAGCACTGGTAGGATGTTTGAGGTACCATCTCCCACATGTTGGAGATGTCAGGAACCTTCACAGGTGTTAGCTTGTGGGTACAGTTTAGTTTAGGGTTGTTTGGGTTGTTGCTGGGTGTTGGTTGGACTGTGAAACATCTGCCAGCTCCTCACAAAAGATACATCCTGTCAAGGAAAATAACTTACATTAGTCATCATCCCAGAGGGTAACATCTTGACAGGAAAGACAGAACAAGCATCAGTCATCAACCCCCATCTGCTGACTCCCCCCTGCTCTCCTGTTTCATTCCTCAGATTGCCTCTCCAGACCAAGAGACCTACGGTCTCCTATATTCATCTGTCTGTTTAGTGCAAAGAGAAGGCAAGTCAGATATATAGTGGAGATAGATAGAGTGTTTCTAACACATATATCACTCTCTCTCTCCCCTCCCTCTGCACACAGACACCAATATTTACTGTCAGTACCTGCATTCACTAGATTTCCCAACGTTCGCCCTAGCACTCATTGATCTGGGTCAAACACACACATACTTTGATTAACAAAGTCCTGACCCAATTATGTCCCCATTTGGTATGCACAACTTCTCTAGTTAGTTTTTAAAACGTACATACTTGTAGGGTATTAAGTTTTTACCAGTATGGGTGGTTTATTGAGGGCATAAGCTATTTAGTCTGTACAGGGGGAGATCTACGTTCGAATCCGCTACTCTAGCGATCAAGAAAACGGTCGAACTAAGTGTGATCACACAGCCGATACTGATCTCTCTACAGCTCAGTGACTACTTTACAGACATCATTTTAGGTACTCGTAAACTATAATTAACTTACCCAAGCATATGTAAAAAACTGAGACATTTCAGATTGCCTTGAAAAATGAAATTGATACAGGCATAGATTGACACGTCTGACGCTAGGAAGCTGGGCAAAAAGAATGGCGTCACGTTAGACGCTTCAGGCGTTTGGTACAAAAAGAAGTCCCTAGTCTGTAACATGAGCAAGGAGTAAATCGGTTTCCACGAAACCTCAAATAACTCCCTTCATATATATCCAAGATATATACATTTAAAAGTGGAGTTTAGTTAAAGTAACCAGAAAAGGTAGACATAATAATGTTGTCCAATAAAGGCCTATATATATAGATATAAGGGACTATATATTTCTGGGCGAGTCCAAGTTTGAATTTTGTGCAGATTACAGGTAAGACAGGTTATCAGCCTTACAGACCGATGCGTAATGGCTATCATTTCACGACAAACCTCACCAGGACAGCACAGCGAAGCACTAATTCCAGACGATACAAAGTGTCATCATTCGGACGAGAACCATCCGGGCACAAGTCCTATAAACCCCGTTCAACCGGTAGATTATATTAGGGCCTCCGACGGCAGCCGGGGATGAGGCTTTAAAATAGAAAAAGATTCTGCGTCCCATATCGGGACGGGTATTAGTATATGCTGAATGGCAAATACATACAATATTGTGTTTAAAAAAAAAAGGATGAAATATATAAAGAGATGATTAATGAAAGAACATCTATATGTGCTGGAAATGGGGTACGTGATATGGATTCTCTAAAAACTATGGGGGGGGGGGGGAGGGGGAGGGGGGAGGAGAGAGAGAGAGGTGAGGTTCTACTGTCTAGAAATTAGAGGGGGAGGGGAATTAAAAGGGGTCTAATAAAATCGAAGGGGTGAGGAGAGAACTGAGGGTGCTCGAGCACCAGCGCCCTTATCCTACAGTGGATTACAACAGCGGTGGCTGTCGTTGAAAAGTAACGGGGTTTCATATATTCTAGGTCGGAAAAAGTAAAGTTACTCTCGCCATTTACACAATGTTACACACTAGCTTACTTCTGATTGGTCGACCTTCAGCCTAGCTCACTTCTTATTGGTCGACCTTGAGCTACGTTACCTTGCCACAAGGTTACGGGGATTTTCCGCAACACCGTTGATATCGCGTGTTGTATATTTCAGCACGTTAGCGCTTTTAACACTCCAAAAACATCGACAAACTGGGTCTAACACTAAACCCCTTTAGAGAGTGATAAAACCAACCTATGTTGAAGGCAAGACAAACCAGAAAGCAAACAACAGAGCGGGACACCCATAACCTTCGGGAGGGTAGACCAGCCCAAGAAACTTACGAATGGAACGTGACCTGCTATGTTTGGGGAGATTAACTTTTGTATAACCTCTCATATTATACAAGACTGGCTGGCTAGTTTCCTGGCTCAAAGCCTTTCCTTTACAGTCTATGTCCGGAAAATTCCATGCTGCAGTAATCCAACTGTTTTATTGAAGGCAAGCGGCTAAATGGGTTAGGGCGAGGGTCAGCTATTAATAAATTGAGCTGCCTTTGTCAGATGTGAAAACGTTATCTACTTCAAATCTAAATCTGTTTTTTTTTTTGGGTGGGGTTGTTTCTCCTCCTCATCCTAGTCTTCTTCTTTTTCCTCTTCTTCTTCGTGTTCGCTTCCACCGACTGTAAATTCCAGTGAAAAGTTCTGGTTGTTCGTCCACTTTTGGACTCTAGTCCTATTCAAGAACCTGAGTGTTGCGTACACATCTGTTTTACAGATCTGACTCATATGTATGCACACTGTTGATTCCTTGCCTCTAATGCTCTCTGACTTCGGAGGAAGTCTCCCAGTCTGTCAACTCTTACGACATGCTTTTTGGGTAGCCGATGAGTCTATTGTTGCCCTCCCCACAATGGGGCCCCCAGAACGCACAAAGGTTATTTTCTGTTCACGAAATATAATCTTCACTGTTATAAGCCATTCATTTATTTATCGGTATCCATTGTATTGTTGCTCAACCCTTTAATGTCTGACTTTCCTAAAACATTATTGGCAGCTGTGGACCTCCTAATGTTTCCCATTCCGTTGGCCAGATGCCAGCACAGGACATCTTTCAAAAAGGGCCATCTGCCATGCGGCTACGAGATCAATGAAGCCATCAGGCCCTGCGGTTTCTAAGCCGAATGATCAGGGTTGTTCGCTTGAGCATCCTATTCTGTCCTTTTTTTCTCATTTGCTCTTTCCTGCAGTGCGGGTTCCGGAGTCCTTCATGGGGGAAAACAACAATAGACCACTGCCTACAAAACAAGCATGTGGTAGAAGTCAACTAAATGGGGGCGTTCTTAGAAGTCATATACACGAGATGGGATAGAGGGGTCTTGCCATACACTCAAATGGGGGGGGGGGGGGGGTGTGTGTGTGTGCTCTGGCTATATACTCAAAGGAGGGGAGCATGGGGTTCTTGTCCTACACTCAAAGGGAGGGGAGGGGGTGTGGTCTTGCCATATACTCAAAAAAAAAAGGGGGGGGGGGCTGGGGGAAGGGTGGTCTTGCCATATACTCTAAAAAAAAAGGGGTGGGTGGAAGGGTGGTCTTGCCATATACTCTAAAAAAAGAGGTGGGGGGAAGGGTGGTCTAGCCATATACTCTAAAAAAAGAGGTGGGGGGAAGGGTGGTCTTGCCATATACTCTAAAAAAAGAGGTGGGGGGGGGGAAGGGTGGTCTTGCCATATACTCTAAAAAAAAGTGTGGTTGGGGGGGGGGGGGGGGGTCCTTGCCATATACTCAGGGTTGGAGGGGGCACCTGCAACATTTTAGAGACCACTGTGCAGAAGCATCACAAACGACACTCATGATGTATATATAGCACGAACAAGTCAAGTCTATCGGTCAAAAATACAAAAGAAAAGAAATCCCGGACATACGCATTTGTTACTATTCTGTTGAAGGTCGTCATGTGTGGTCGAAGGTCCGACTGTAGAGAAATGAAAAGAAAAAGATCCAGTGCCCCCCCCCCCCCCCCCAAGCATGTCGTAAAGGGCCACTAATTAGGGTTGTTCCTTGGAAGTCGGAGTGTATTTGCCTGAGAGGTGAGGAACCAACAGTCTGTACACAAACAAGTCAAATCTGCAAAATGGATCTGCACACAAAACTCAAGTTCTGGAACAAAACTGAAGCCCAGGAGCAGAAGAACAACTTAAACTTCCCGCTGGAGTTTTCAGCTAAGAAGAAGAAGCAGCAGCAGAAGAAAAAGACGATGATGATGATGGAGACGAAGAAGATGGAGAAGAAGAAGAAGAAGAAGGAGGATGAGAAGGAGGATGAGGAGAAGGAGAAGGAGGAGCAGATCATCACCATTAAATTATTTGTAAACGTGTGTGGGCGATTATGTTTTTCCACATCTTGCGAACATTACCTTGTCGCCTCTGTACACAAGGCTGACAAGAATATATTCTTGTACCTTGTGGTATTTCAATGTAATCTGTTGTATTTGAATAGTCTCTTTTGTTTGAATACGTTTAATCTATTGCACTTTAACCATCAAATTCTAAAGTACTGGATAATTTGTTGCATGTGAATAGACAGTCTATTCAATGTCTTTTGATAAAGACGATTTCACTGAAGAAAGGACATATACAATTGGGCATTAATATGAGTTCTTTATTGTGCTTGAATATTTGCTGTCTAATGTACATGGCAAACAGATAGACAGATAGTCAATCATACAGAAAGGCAGGGAGGTGGCTCGATTGACAAATACATAAATAGACATACATACACATATACAGATTCACAAATTCACCTGCAAGTTGTTCAGAACCGACCAATGCGGAGGCACAGATAGATGAGGAGAATGGAGCTGCGAGGAGTTACCAGGGGATCTAGCCGACGCTCGACACTCAGGGGAAAGGCGAGACGGATATACAATCAGACAGTTACTAGAACCATCGGAATTTTAACTCTTCGCTTGCTGCTGTGAGATGGGGACGGAGCACTTATGGGAGTGTCCCGAGTGCTGTGATGTCGATTATTAATTCAACATTCAACTTTCATAGAGAGACAGACACAAAGGCGGCAGGTTGGTGGGCAGACAAACAAACAAACAGCGACAGACAGAAAGACGAACCAACAGAGGGCCTGACAGACAGACAGACAGACAGACAGACAGACAGACAGACAGACAGACAGACAGACAGACAGACAGACAGACAGACAGACAGACAGACAGACAGACAGACAGACAGACAGACAGACAGACAGACAGACACAGTTTATATACATAGCTGTTCTTTTACATGTTACTGTAAGTTATCTTGGGAACGAACAAGTGACACAAATGTCCTCGTTTGACGTTACTACCGACACCATCCCGAGTCCTGGAAAACCGAAATAGAGTTACACCTGGTCTGTTCGCTCTCACCACTGACTAGTGACAGGTTAAGACCTTTCATGTCCCTATGTCAGTGTTCGTTATCAGAATTCTTAAACTATCAGTACCGAGTAATCAACCACTCTTCTATTATTTATTCCTGGGAAGATATACTTTTCCTAATCTTTTCGATTCCATCAAGATGTTAAATTAAGCAATTTTATTCAACTTGTGTCCGATGCATCCTACCTCTTAGCGGTTCTCAACCTGTAGGTTGAAACCCCTTTGTGGGTCGAATGATCCTTTCACATGGGTCGCCCAAGACGATTAGAAAACATATATTCACTAAAGAGTTGTGAAGTAGCAAAGAAACAAATGTTCATGGTTGGGTCACCACAAAATGAGAAACCGTATTAAAGGCTCGCGGTGTTAGGAAGGTTAAGAACCACTGACTAGGTATTTTTCAGTTCCAAACGTGTTCTCTTTTTTGAAGAGTTCTGCTGCCTTCTCTTCTCCAGCTCTCCAAGTCTTTGAGGTTAGCTGCTGCAAACGTTATTCGCTTCCGTTCATCTATTTTCATGTGGTGACTTCAGATGTGTTTAGGTTTGATTGTCTTCTTAGTCTGCTTTATGGTAACACTTTTTGTGCGGAATATTTGTGTCTCTTATTGTCATTTGCTTAACATGTACTTCCTTTAGTATTGTCTAATTGTCATACAAAAAGTTAAAATAATTAAACAGGGGTAACGGTGCAATGACAACATTATTAAAAAAAAAAAAAAAAAGAGCAAAAGGGAGAGGGCGAGGGTGGGTAAAGAAAGACCTCATCAACTTACGAGCAAGTCTGGAGTCCTCAAGTGACCTAAGCTCCGAGGTCCAGCGCAACTGGGTTAAAGTGGTACGTAGTTGTCACTGAAAGAGGTAAGAGTTGTTAGTAGGCAGGCAATCGAATTTATTGTAACTGGCTGTGTCCAAACTAGTCCGATCTTTCTCCACAGAGCGACTGACCGTCTACCGAGAGCGAGGCAGAAAGCACGAACTCCTTAGCCTAATCTGCACTGCATCCAAAACACCATGAATTCGAACCCAACAACACTAGGCCGATAAGCAAACGTTTCGTAGTAGCTTAGTAACAACCGTTTTTGTGAAATAATGCTTTTTAGGTAACTGCAATATATTGTTGGTACATGAAAAGGCATGACGTGGTTAGGGCCTTGTGGGAGAAGGTGTACAGTTCCCAGGAGCAAATGGATCACGGCAGTCTGTGAGAGTGATACAGCGGAGAGTGACGTGAGAACCTGGCCGACACTCGACGCTCAGGAAAAAACGCAATATGGGCGTATAATCATAACGCTACTGGCACCATTGGAACTAGAACTCTGTGCTGGCGGCTGAAGATAGGGAGAGAGCGCTTATGGGAATGCCTCGAGTGCTGTGGTTTCGGTTCTTGAATTTGCTCTTCCCTTGTGGGTTCCGGGGCCCTATTATAGGGAAAACAAAAATAGACATTCTGCCTACCAAATAGCATGTCGTAAGAGTCGACTAATTGGAAGCTTCTTTCGAAGTCGGTGTGCATCTGCCTGATAGACAAGGAACCAGCAGTCTGCGTACAAATGAGTCAGATCTTTAAAACGGATGTACATACAACACTCGGGTACTGGAACAGGACTTCTGTCCAGAAGTGGATGAACAGCCAGAACTTTCCGCTAGTTTACAGCCGGTGAACTCGAAGAAAAAGAAGAATCAGCTCAACTAGACCGAACTGTAATCTTTATGACCTTGTTAAAACTGAGAAAGTTCCTAACCCAGACTTGAAATATGTGTCACTATATATCAGATAACCTCTGTAGTGGGCCACCCATAGCTTGCACTGAACTACAGGAGGCGATGATTTATACTGGACATAGGTGTTCTAGAAACAGGTTTAAGGAAGGCAAACTGTTGCATAGTTTCTCATAAACAAGTTCTTAGCCGTTAATGAGTTGACGTGT
>CAJHNH020000900.1:12500-15000 GCA_905116865.2 Candidula unifasciata
AAGTCGAAGGGGTCGTCTGATCCCCTTCCCCACCCCTTTACCCATTTTGGTCGGGGGCCTGAAAATGCCAAATCCCACTGGTTCCATCGCTCCTGGCCCCAGGTGCTAGCGATCTAAAAATTCCCCACTCCTGGCGCGCCTCCAAATTAATGAGAAGGAACGTTTACAGCTGGAGTGAGTGGAGGATGTGCCGATTCTCTGGGTAATCAGGTCAGGGGCAGCGCCTGTAGTAGCAGTGATGGAGTGGCCGGATGGCTGCAAAACAACTTGGAGTAGTAAAAGGGACCAATGGAACTGTGCAATAATTTATCGCATACAAAAGGAAGGGAAGACGATAAATGAGTAGTTAAAAAAAAAAAAAAAACCGGAATGAATGCATGAATGAATGAGCGGACATATAGACAGATACAGAGAGTGGGGCCGGGTGGGGGGGGGGGGGAGTATAGATCAGACAGAACAACAACTCCCCGTGTGGGTTTCGGGACCCTGTTATAGGGAAAACAAGAATAGACCCACTGCCTACTCAAAAGCATGTCGTAAGAGTCGACTAACTAGGAGCTTCTTTCGAAGTCGAATTGCATCTGCCTGAGAGGCAAGGAACCAACAGTCTGCACACAAACCACATCCATCAAACGGATGCACACGCAACACTCAGGTTCTGAAACAAGACAGATGTCCAGAAGTTGACGAACAACTAGAACTTTCCGCTGGAGTTTACAGCCGGTGAACGTGAAGAATGAAGAAGAAGAAGAAGAAGAAGAAGAAGAAGAAGAAGAAGAAGAAGAAGAAGAAGAAGAAGAAGAAGAAGAAGAAGAAGAAGAAGAAGAAGAAGAAGACAGAACAACTTACACACAGACAGACTTACTGACTGACAGCAGATATATAAGTAGACTAACACACGGACGGCTATCTGTATACACCAGTCGTTCTCAGCCTTTCTAATGCCGCGTCCCTTTCTTACTGTTCCCTGCATAAGTTCCTTATGTTGTAGCGACCCCGAAACATACAATTATTTTTGTTACTACAATATAACCTCAATGAATATATGCTTTCCGATGCTCTTTCACGACCCCTGTGAAAGGGCCCTTCGACCCCAAAAAAGGTCGCGACCCACAGGTTGAAAACCTCTGGTCTCACACATTGAAACAGACAGAAACACACACACACACACACACACACACACACACACATACATATATATATATATATATATATATATATATATATATATATATATATATATATATATATATAGAAAGAGCGAGATATATATATGTATAGATAAGTTTTTGTTTGTTTTAGTATCCAGAAGCCATGAGTTGTTAACCCTTAGGCCCGATATTATGGATATCGCAACCTTTCGGCCTTGATTCCATTGTAAATACCGTAAATCTGGGAGAAATGTGGCTTTTCTGCCTACCCCCGGGATTGAACCCGGACCACAAGGAGTTCGTAATCTGGTTTAGCCAACTACGCTAAAGAGCCGGGCTTATAGATAAGGAGAGACAGACAAACTGAAGACAGAGACAAACAGGTAAGCATGAACTGCCTATTGCTTTTCATTCTTTCTGCAAACGAAACAAGGACAGAACAAACTTTATTTTCAAAAAGCTAACAAATTGAGCATCTGGCCCGTTTACCATTCTTCCTTTTGACCTCACTCCTGGCATTTTTATTTTATTCATTCATGTTTTAATAGATAAAACACTAACAAATAAATATTAATTACAAATGTGCTTGATATATGTCGGCCGGCGCAATGTTGCCCATATCACTCACCAAGTGCCGATTAGTTTATAAAAATATAGGTCTAGCCCTATATGCCCAATGCCCCTGAAAGCGTGAAAAGGGTCCTTTTGAATAAAACCACCACTTGTGGCGCCTGCTGTAACAGGTGCGATCCTACTTTCGCCACTAGGCACGAAATTCTGTGACATTAACGGGCCCGCTAGGATGACGTGATATAACCACATGATATGTCACAGAGCTCACTCTGGATCTATTGGAGTTGACGAATGTTCCCCAACCACAAAGACCCGCCAGCGGATTAGGTTTCACCCAGGCCGGGCACGTGTCCCTTCTTTGTCTCGGTTGTTAGCCACGTTCCCGCTGTTTAAAAGTGAAACAAGTGGCCAAGGACGGCAGGCCGCCCTCAGACGGGGGGGGGGGGGGTGTGGGGGGGGGGGGAAGCTAGCGATGGCTTAATTCTGGTAGGGTTGGGGGCGTGGTGGGCTCTGGTGGTTAATAGGTTCATTTGTGATAGCGGGCGGTGTTGTGTGGGTTAATTACATAAATTCAGAGAGGGCTAAAAAGAGGTGTAGATGTGTGTGTGTATGTGTGTGTGGGGGAGGGGGGGGGGGAACACAAAAAAAAATTGAGAGAAAGCGAGAAATGAGCACAGTGAAAGATAAAGAGAGTGCAGTGCATAAGGAGAGAGACAAGAGGTATAGTAAGCTATTAATATTGATAGAGAGAGCAAGGGAGAGGACATAAGAATGAG
>CAJHNH020000900.1:37500-160000 GCA_905116865.2 Candidula unifasciata
AACTTTGCATGTAAAATATATCTTAGGAAATTTACATTAGACGGGGTGGGGGAACTATATAAGGCACTGCAGACTGCAAGACTTATATCTATAACTTATACTTATATCCAGCACTTCTCTTATGGGTCTCATTGTACAATCCTAGATATTTTTAACAGGCAAGCTGTTGTAGAGTAGTGGCTTGAAGGGCGCCCTCCGCCTCCCCCCAGAAACTGTCGGTATGAGTTCGAATTCGCACAGAGCAGGACTTTTCCACTTCAAAATTCACATTGGCTCCTAGGTCAACCCAGCATGGGTGACAGATAATTCATGGGAAGTAAAGGCAGCCATATTGTCGGGGGAAATAAGAATGGACCCACTGCCTCCCCAACAAGCATATCGTAAAAATCGACCAACTGGGGATTTCCTTCAAAGTCATACTGCACTTACCTGAGATACAAGTAACCAAAAGTCTGCATACTAATAAGTCAGATCTGTAAAACGAATATCTGCGCGCCACACTTAGGTTCTAGAACAAGTCTAAAGTCCAGAGGTGGATGAACAACCAGAACTTTCCACCGGAGCTTACAGCCGGTGAACGAAAAGAAGAAGATACAACCGATGCGTCACGGAGATAAAAGGACCCTATACTTTACTTGACTCTATAAAGCACATTTGCTATCACATCTGATGGTAAAGCTAAACAGAAAATCGGTTGGGAGTCGTCGTGGTGTTCGCGGCTATGCGCCCGCCTGAGGATCGGAAGGTCGTGGGTTCGCCTCCTGACGGAGCCGGATTTTATTTGTGGGTCGCGTTAGCGCAGTCGATAGGAGACTCGCTTTGAAATCCAGCTCCGATTCGCTGCAGCCCGCGGCCGGTGTTCGAAACCGGGCGGTTCCCAGGGTTCATCCAGCCTTTAGGTCTAGGAAATGGGTATCAGAGTTAACACTTTGTAGTAAACGGAGTAACGCCGGCTTAAGCTATATAGTTTCGTGCGGACGGCGACACAGGCGGACAGTTTCTGATCAGCTATTTGTACTGGTGGCAGAGCACTTATGGTTTATAACTGTGTGCAATGACGCTGGTTCATATCTCCCGACTTTCTTTACCATAGAAAATCAGTTTGGTGTCTGAGTGAAAAAGCTGAACTGTAAAGAGACGAACAGATTTTTAAAAAGAAATGCGAAAATTTTTAGCATCTAGAGAAAGAATCGCATTATAAATTTTACACGTAATACACAAAAGTAAGCAGGTGGTTGGATTGAGGAGGGGGGTGTGCAGACCTTGATGCCGTACAAACAGTATAATCAACAGATTGACCTGTATTGATCAGTGCTGACAGAAGAGAGAGAGAGAGAGAGAGAGAGAGAGAGAGAGAGAGAGAGAGAGAGAGAGAGAGAGAGAGAGAGGGAGAGAGAGAGAGAGCAGGACACATTAGAGGCTAGAACATCACCATCACAGAAACAATTGGGGGTGGGGGGGGGGGTGTAATTAGCCGATTAAAATGACCCATGTTCGGGGTGGGAGCTCAGAGGGCTTCAGGGCTGTTTAATTGCTCAAAAATATTAGTAATAGTAATAATAGGCTCCCTTGTGCATATGCAATTGACAACATGAAAATCCAAAGCTTTTTTTTATCATACTGTGAATCGAACCTTCTTCATGTCACATTACAGTTCAGACCTAACTTATGTGTGTGCAGATTGTTAGCTCCTTGCCTCTCATGCTGATGCACTCCAACTTCGAAGGAAACCGCCTGTTAGTTAACTCTTACGACTTATGGAAACAGTAACAATCAAATGCACTCCAACTTCGAAGGAAACCGCCTGTTGGTTAAAACTCTTACGACTTATGGAAACAGTAACAATCAAATGCACTCCAACTTTGAAAGAAACCGCCTGTTAGTTAACTCTTACGACTTATGGAAACAGTAACAATCAAATGCAGAAAAGAGTTCTTACAAGATTAGCTGACAGAAATTAAAATAGAAAAGTGAAATATTTCCGCCACATTAAAGTTCTTGAAAGTCGGCTAGAAGTAGATTGTGATACAAACGGATAATAGCCTACGGTGATGAATGAGTTTGAGATAAAGTACAACTAGAAAGAAAGATTCATTGCAGTCAACCTTGACTGTGGAGACGGCCTCTAATGAATCCATTGAAACCAAGCAGAAAAGAATACAAAGGTACAATAACCATCCCTGATAAAGAGAAAGGGCGATTGGGAGAGCAACATCTGGACAAGTGTGGAGAACCCAGCATCTGGCTGAGGGCGAGAGCAGGGAGCAGGGAGGAGAACGGTGGTGGTTGGGGTGCGACTGCTGTTAGTAGTCCACGCCTGCAGGCTGTCACGGTCGACAGGTAGGGCAAGGTACTAAAAAGCCGACAAAGCACAACAAAAGAAGAATGAACGGTGCGCGCTCCAGCCGACCCTCTACCCTTCCCCTAAACTTGTTCGCGCGGAGGTGGGGGTCGCTGGAGAGGACGACAATTAGATTCGGATCAGCGGACGGCACGCGACCGGGGGTATATAACGATAGCTAGAGACGCGTGCTGGAGTTAAAAGAGGCAAGAAGTTTTTCGTTTTTTTTACCCACACCAGTACCAGCGTGCTGGAGATATTCGCTATTCGTCTTCTGGTAGCTCACGCCTAGAAACTATATACCAGAAAGCCTCTCAAGATATTTCCGCAGTCTGGAATTAGTTGTACTCGCTTGCGGATACATGTACGCGTGCTTGCTGCCTTCACAAACGTGTAAGAAACTTTATTATTTACTTACAACGGATCTTGGAACAAACCGAAAGCTAAACGTTGAAAAAAAAAAAATCGTTATTCAAGCGTCAAGTATTTATCAGAGCATGCTGTCCAGTTCTGTGTAGATAAAAACAAAGGAACTTAACGCAACTGACAGCGAGAACTAACTTGTCAAATGTGATTTGGAGTTGACGTGTGCAAACAACATACAGATCAACGCATGTCGCCAAGTGTATCTCCTGTTTATAAATAGTGACAACATTCGCAAAGGATTGTTCTGTGGCTGTGGTCTAAATCTGGCACAAGACTAGTGTGATCTGTCACAGCTCCCAGGATCTGATCAAAGAAGTGAGTTGATGTTGATTCGTTTCTTTCTGTGATTACCTGATACAGTCTGCTGTCGCCTGACGCTGGTTACAGATAAGATAAGGCCAGTCAAACTGGATTGTTGAGTCGGTGAATCCGGTATTTCATCTGCCAGCAGGTAAGGCACCAAAACACTTATTATTCTGTTGATCTGTTTTAGATTAAAAAGGATGGTAATTGGGCTAGGTACAGTGAAATCAACAACAGAGAACTGCGTTCAACCTGTCAGTGTTAGAGACTGGCTAATGGAATATTTACATAGAACTGAGTAGTACTGTGTACTTAAATGTTACGGTTTCAAGTACTTTGATGTATCATACAGATAGTGTTTTGCTACAAGTAACGTGCCAGACTGTGCATCAGTTTGTGTAGTCGTGTCAGAACCTACCAGCGCGCCTTTTCGTTACTTTATATGAAGCCAGAGCCTCGTCGGGAAAAATCACACTTATTTGTTTTTTTTTAAAATAAAAATTATTTATCTAACACTGATGTGCAAAATACTAAACTATAATTGTAACATAAGGAAAACAATCAAATTCACAGAAGGGACAAGTCTGATGAATGTTAATCATTTATGTACAGAGCAACTTACTACACATACATTTGTTGTTGATCAAAAGAATAACATCGTTTAAGAAAATTATCTTGTTCACAGCTTAGTGTTAAATATTAGTGCAGCTCCTTCTGTTGTAAATAGTGTTATCTTAATTCCTATAGATTTAAACATGTTAGTATATTAAAGTGAAAATATGTAGGTAGAGAGTTAAAACGGTGCTGTAGCTGATAGTGAAAAGGTTAAAGGTGAAAACTGACACAATTAATACCTGAGGATGTGGTTGTAGAAACGTGAAACACGAAGACAAAACAATGGCTGAGCCCCGTTCATGAAATCATCCCTTGTTAACTTAGACAGTTACACTGTAGTAGAGGGAGTCTAGGAGGGACCTATTGCAGCTTTCTGACGTTTTCCCACGCTTCAGTGTTATGCCGGTGACAGGTATGTTAATAAACGTGTCTAGGTAAGTTTAGGTAGGAGTTGTTTGTGCGAGACAGTGCCGTGAACAGACAAAGAGGTGGGTTATATCATAAAGTGTAAATAAGGTTCCTGACCAAGGTAAAATAAGGGATACCATAGCCTTGCTATTTGCATTCTTACCTATATACACGGCGACAACCAGTTCGACAGCTAGCCATAGAGGGTTGTAAATTCTGTGATTAAAACTGTTCTAGTGATCAACTTTGTGTACTATAATGGGTGGACACTGTACGTGTGAGAAAGTAAAGACCAAGAATAAAGGAAAACTAAAAGTACACAGACGAGAATTTGTGTCTGTTGTGTACAAGTTGAGAGGGGCTGTGGTGAGCTTCACTTCATGGCAAAATAATGACATCTTCATGCGAGTAGATTGAGGAAGAAACGACATGTGTACAACTGGTGTGCCCCTGGAGCAGTTTCCATTTGGTTTATGCACTATCAGGGAATATATAAAGAAGGAGGACGAGGAGCAGCAGTAGTAGAAGAAGAAGGAGAAGAAGACGAGGACAAAATTCCGACCGAATATCTTTAGAACAACAGTTGTATACAGTGAACACACACTCTTAGACACCCGCTTTCTCCTCGTTAATAATTTTCCTGGGAACGCCAATGCTATAAATAAACACAACTTTGTTTTCCCGACACATTGTCTGTACTTGATAAAACGTACGTTGGGTATTTTTTTTAAAACCCCTGCAAAGATACTCTAATCATCTGCCTCTTTTCTGCCAGCGCCACCCCCAGTTCACCTTCCTATGCATCCCACCTCACAATCACCTGCGTCATTATATTGGAGCATCGTAATGTGTAACATATTTCTGTTTGACTTTCTTCCCCCCCCCCCCACCCCCACCCCCTGCTATGTGTTTAACCACAGAATGGCATAACCGTGTTGTTGAAATCGGCTCGTTCACACCAACATATGGCGTTTTGTGTACGCTTATGAAATGTTATGTTTTTACGACCAGGTATGATAGCCAGTTCTGGAATAAAAGCCATGCTGCAAAGATGTTTGGTGTAGAATTTATTGTCACGTTAATCAAAACTGCAGACTTCTTGATAGTTTACAAAAAGATGTTAAAAATGCCAGGGGACCGACTTCTTTGCGTCTAGTTAAACCGATATGGCTGGACCTCTTTTTTTGCACAGGGACTGGCCGCCTGCCGAAAGCTTCCAACACAGCCTTCACAATGCAGCTCCTCTAAGGATTCCAATGAGATGTCAGAGAAATCTGCATTAGTAAACCGAATGACCGAGTCAGAAACAGAATCTGCCATTTCCTTTAGAATTTGGGGAAAACGGCTCGACTTTTTCACAGAGATACCAGCCCATAACTCCGTTCATCCAAAGCATATCCCTTCATCTGTGTACTATCTATTATTTCTAGTTCTCTCGCAATTAACACCAACGATTAAACTAGCATCTAACTATATGGATTCTTCTTACGCGCAGTACACCCAGTGGAGCATAGGCCCCCTGTAAACTCGGCAAAGTCGCATATTCTCAGCTGTCAACCCCACCCCCACCCCCCTAACAGTTTCATATGGAACTCATCTTATTAACCCGTTTAAGTGTCTTCTCCTGATGTTTTTAGACTTCCTTGATTTATTTAGTTGCATTGCACCGACATATGTCATGACTGCAATTGTCTTATGTCATTTCAGATACTAGCGTTTGGTCGTGGAACTAATGACGAGAATGGAGCATCTAAGTCTGTTTACCAGCTGTCTGCTTCTGTTTGTTTTCAGCATCTTGCAAAGTGCATCAGGTAACATTGATCAGAGTATTTGTCTGGTCTTTTCTACTCAATTGTTTTGTCTGTATATTCGTTTGATGTGCTTTTGTTTTGTAGTTTCGAAAAATCCGAGTGATTGCGTTATACAACACATGAGATATCCATGTTAGTCGGTGTTTATGGGCATGTATATTCCTCCGTATCTCTCTCTCTCTCTCTCTCTCTCTCTCTCTCTCTCTCTCTCTCTTGCCTGTCATGTATTTCTGTTTTGTATCTTTACCTCTGCCAGTTTATCTTTATCTGCATCTCTCTTTCTCTGTATCTTATCTTTCTCAGTGCCTCTCTCTCTCTCTTGTCTGCATCTCTCTCTCGGTGTATGTTTGTCTAATTACCTGGGCTTATATCATCAGTACAGCCAATCTTAAGTTAAAAATCAACCTCAAACAGGTCTGACAAAAGTAATAACTCATTCCTTACACGCGACCTAACCATTCCACAAGACGGGCGGTCAGCGGCTATATGCCGAGGGGCAGGTCCTATCACACTGTCATGTTTGTTTCCACCTCACAAAAATCAACCGAGTCTCCTGACACAGCCTCGTAAAATATGCTCCGCTAACAAAGACAGACAGTGACTTGTGTGTCAAAATATTGACAGGAATGGTGGCTCCACAGTGTGGCTGTACACCATGGTTTGTTGTGGTCATATACTTGGAAATTTAGCCATGCCAGGGTTGAAGGCCGTAGATTTTTTTCTGTTGTGGGTTTCAACCCACACACAGACAGAAATATGCACGTGGATGAGGTATGAAACAAACCCCCACTGCCAGAAAATAGACACACATTTGGTTGGGATGTTTAACATTGTGGAATGGGAGTGTGCGATGGAGAACTAAAAACAAACCGAAGAAATATGATAAAGAAGAAGATATTCAAAGTTTTAAAATAAAATTAAAAAATGAATACATGGTCAAACAATTTACAAAGTGCACCCCCCCCCCCCCCCCCCCCAAAAAAAAAAAAAAAAAACCAGTCTCAGAAATCAAAGGCAGAGTGTAAGAATCTTTATGTGTGGACACTGAAAAGGAATAAACTCGACATAAAAATTTGAAGAAAACCCAATGATTACAGAGAAATATTTGTATTGCTTAGACGTAGTATATAGACGGGACAACAACACACACATGATGTCTGATTATTATGATCACGTGAGAGGTCGAATCATAACCTTTATAAGCAAAGCTGAAACTAATGGATAGGCTTGTCTTGACAATGTTCAGTTTCGCCATTTTCCCAACTCCGTACGTGATCGCCAGGTTTCACAATTATTATGTCTGTCTTCATTAATATGTCTGTCTTCATTAATATGGCTGTCTTTATTAATATGTCTGTCTTCATTAATGTGTCTGTCTTCATTAATATGTCTGTCTTCATACTTTCCTTTTGCCATACTACCATATACTAAGCATTGCATTGTACATTCGCCAGGTTTGATAATGTCTTCCTGCTTCGGCACCAACAAGTCCCTTGACATTGACTGTGGAGCAGGCTTCATGGTCCACATTACCAGAACCTTCTACGGCTTCAGTCCTACTGGTCAGTGCCGGATGGTAGATGGAGAGGCTGGAGCTGGATGTACTGCAGATGACCAGGTTAACTATGCCTGTGTTGGTCAAAGGTCCTGCAACATCAACCTGCCTACTGGTCAGTGGGGAATTAATGTGCCGGCCTGTGGCCAGCGGAGCAACTATTACCAAGTGGAATACACATGTGTTTTAGGTAAGTAATTCAGTGCTCCGCCATGTTATTTATAGGTATTACCTCTTTCAGCACCAGGTTTTACACGAGGGGGAAGTAATAACCATAAAGGAAAAGCATGTTTCCAAAGTGGCAACATGCACAGCGGCTATAACCCTTGGAGATGCCCAACATTTTTGGGATGCTCCTTCTATATATTAAGGTAAAAGAGCGTATTAAGCTTTTGTGCGAAATCAAGAGACTGACACACACTTCAGGTATGTCTTGGGGCTGAAATAGTTGATGCACTGAAGGCACGAATATGGCTAGGTTTAGACCCCAGATCAATCCATCCCATTTCTCCTTCCCTCCTTACCCACCGCTGTACTACTCTTTCAACAGAATTCTAGAACATAACCCTCTCACAAATTTGGCTGTGGTGGTCTACCATAGAAATACCCATCTAGTTCTGTTAGTCTTTCATTTTGAATACTGCTGTTCCCTGTGTGGGTTCCTGGGCCCTATTGTCGGGAAAACAAGAATAGACCCACTGCCTCCTCAGCTAGCATGTCGTAAGAGTTGACTGACTGGGGGCTTCCTTTGAAGTGGGAGTGCATCTGCCGGAGAAGCAAGGAACCAACAATCTGCATACAAAAAGGTTATATCTGTAAAACAGATGTGCATGCAACACTCAGGTTCTGGAACAAAAGACTAACGTCCAGAACTTTCTGCTGGAGTTTACAGCTGGTGAACGCAAAGAAGAAGAAGAAGAAGAAGAAGAAGAAAAAGAAGAAGAAGAAGAAGAAGAAGAAAAAGACGAAGAATACTGCTGTGGATATGTGTGTGTATACCAATCTTCAACTTAGAACTCCTGTACAAAAACAAAAAAAACCTATGAGATTGATTTCACACTCTGGCATGTGCTGAACACCTCCGGGTAATCCTGTCTTCCCCTTCCCTCTCCCCTCAATGAGATTTACAATATACAAGGTGGAATCTCTAGCCCCAGGGCCAGTAACTGCTTGAGCAATTACAATCCTACCTTGGCACTTGCTCTATCGTTCTCACCTGGAAGATCTATGGGCAGTTACATTTAAAAGAAAAAAAAATAATGAAATAGATGAATGTTGTAAAAGAAAAGACATGAATTTATACTTTCTTGTTCCTTTAAAAACAGAAAGCTCTCATTTAGATCCTTTGAATCTCTAATTAACTTAGCTATATCAGGGCTTTGAGGCCATAAACTAGAACACATACAACAAAAGGCCTCAAAGCACTTAAAAACATTATATTGGTATGCTTTTATTATTTAATATTAAGACACTGATGGTGGAAAATACAACTTGTTTTTAGTGTATTTAATAATTACCAAATTACTATTTGGTTGCTCTGAGCTCTGTCATATATTACAATATAAAATATTAGTTTAAAGCAATAACTTTATTAAACTAGTGAAGAGGTAATTCTAACAAAGTCTGAAACTTGTTGAGGCGTTCACGACTGTGATGTCCTTACCAGAAGCTAGTTTAATATAGGCCTAAGTCTTGCCTTTAGAATGGTGAGAAACCGTGGTAAATACTGCTGGACTAGAGCAAACTACAGATGCTCTAATTTAAAATCAAAAAGTAGTAGTTGTTGTTATAGTATCAGCAGCAGCAGGTAGCAGCAATAGCATCATATAACAATTAGTAGTATTACCAGCATAGACAAAGAAGAAGATGATGATGATAAAAACCAAATGGTTATCTTGTACCAGCTTGTGAAACCAAAGATAGAACATCCAGACAAAGAAAACAACGGTACAACAGATACCAGAAGCAAAAGGTGATAACATGAGATGTGATAACACGAAAGGTGATAACAGCAGAGGTCGGAGTCGCGGACATCTGAAAAGTGTGTCTAGATTAACGGATAAAACCCAGGCTTTGAGCCTGGAACTACTGCCTGACACATTTACCTGAAAACAGCGAGCCAGTAAATTGAGGTCCGTGCCTTCCCCCCATCAGAACCATCTCCAGATCCCAGGCTTTCCTCTCAGATTTACATCTGAAAGCCAGCACCCGAGCGTTACCTGTCTGCAGTAAAAACTTCTCCATTATCACATTTCATCGTGATCGTTCTCGTTTTGACAGCAACCCCGTGTTCCTGTATTATAAACCCTAGGCTTCGAGTTTCTTCAAACTTACACTCTCTACATTTAACCCTTTCAGCCCTGGATGGCAATATATCTTTTATACATCAGGCTTCTTCATCTCCCTCTCCTCCTCTTCCTATCGGTTATACCCTGGCGGAGCATAGGTCCTCAACTGACTGTAGCCACATGTGTGTTAACCATGGTTAGTTTACTTCAAAACAGTCAATTTTGGGGTTTAGTTGCGTTAACAAAAAACAGTTTGTAACTGAAAGATATTACCAAAACATTTCCCAATCAGGTAATATAACAACTCTAAGAAAATGAAGAAAGTGTGGCTATTTGGACAAACTAAATAAACGCACAGTACGCTGCTTGGTACGGAAAAGATTTTAAACAACAAATGTTTACATTCCGTTTTCTGTTGTTTTATTACCCTGCATCTATTTATCATGCCCTTTGATTTACGTAAATTATCTTCTCAAGTTACTTTTCTTCTCCCATCAACCTTTGTGATTCCCTAACGAAGATGAGTTAACCGGCTCTAAAAAAACTTATTCTGTGATCGATACAACTAACAAAGCTACCCCCTCTCTCTCACACACACATGCTCGCGCGCACATACACACAATTTCCGCTCCATTCCGCTAGCCACAGAAGGGTCGGCTACGACCCGAGGTCTTCATTGTCTGTTTGATGTTTGAGCCAGTGTGAGCAGCCTCGCCTCCGACTCGCGCTTAACTCGCTCGTGTAGAAGCAGATGGTACCCAGGTTAAGAAGGTTAACCTTTTTTTATTTTTAACGGGAGACAAAGAGTCTGGTCCGAGGGGCACTGGAAGAGAGGCAGTGGCGTTATTCGTGCACCATCCGCTGGTAATGAGAAAGCCAGAGTGTGTGTGTATATAGGTGTGTGTGTGTGTGTGTGTGTGAGAGAGAGAGAGAGAGAGAGAGAGAGAGAGAGAGAGAGAGAGAGAGAGAGAATGGGCGGGTAAGCGCGTTCGTGCATGCTTTATCCTAGCTTTAACACTTCAGTGAACATATAATAATATAGATGAACATACATTAAACGAAAATGTAATTTGATTATTTGCTTCGTATTTGCTTCCTATACACGTACTATAACGGACCCTGAACTCAAACAGTACAAAGTACCCAACTAGTAGTAGTACATTCAGTTCTTCGTTGAAAACGTAAGAAAGGTTTCCTGAGTTGCCCCCAGACCCAATTTTGTGTGTGGTTGTCCCCTAAAAAAATGTTATAAATGGTAATTCTACTAAGCGACACTCTCTCGTAACTGTGTTTGTAAGTTCTCAGTTTTTTTTGTGTGGTTTGGGGTGGGGGGGGGGGGGGGTATTGATTTGATATTACTTAAACTTGAAGTTGTAATGTCTGCAATTATTACAAGTAAAATATTGGTGAATATTGTCTGTCTACAGCAAGCTCTGTCAGTGACATCTGCCAGCAAGGACAACTGACAGCACAGAGTGGTTATATCATGACCCCACGATACCCAGCCAGCTATAACCGAAAGGTAAGCCAGGCACTCACTTCTTCCCAAAGCAATGATTACAGTTTAACAACCTCATCATGTCTTTGTTACTTCAGAGAAGGACACATTTGTGTCCTTTGAGTTTGCATTGTTTCATGTACTGCTGTTTGTGTATTTGTTCTGGGGCAAAATCTTTGAGACAAATGAAGAAACCCACAACCTCCCCAAGCATGTTGTAAAGTCGACTAATTAGAGATGTTCTTTTCGAAGACGCAGTGCTTTTGCTTTGGAAGCGCGGAACTTACAGTCTGTTTGAAATAAGCTAGATCTGAATACTTGTGTGCACACACAACTCAAGTTCTGGAACAAGATCAAAGTTCAGAAGTGGATGAACATCCATAACTCTCTGCTGGAGGTTGCAGCAGGTGAATGCGAATTAGAATCAGGGAGATGTATAACCGTTAATCTTTGTGTGGAAGAGTCAAAAATGTGTTTTTGTTACTTCTTGCAGGGTGATTGTTCTACCACTATAGTGGCCCATCCATCCCAGAAGATTAGTCTACACATTATTGACATGGATCTGGAAGCTATTGGTAGGATGGATTGCGCTGACCTCTTGTACTTCAACGATAAGTTACGAAGCATTACTCTGTGTGGTCAGAGAACTAACTATAGCTACAGCATGCACTCAAACAACCTTCACATTGAGCTCCGGTCAAACAGCGGACGCAGCAAAGGGTTCTGGCTGTATTATGAAGGTAAGCATGAGCTGGCTATTTTCTTGTTGCCTTTACCCCCGAGAACATTTTCTGGCTGAGCTGGTCTGACTGACTGACCTTCAACTCAGGGACCACACATCAAGGAATAAACACCCTGCGACAAAGTGCTACCATTCGGCTACCCCGGCTGCATGTCCTAGAAAACCCCGCTCAACCGTTAGGTTATATTAGGGCCCCCGGCGAAAGCCGGGGTGAGGCTTTCAGATAAAATAAAAATGCTACCCATTCTGGGGCATTAAAAATAATGCTGACAGGTCAATGAATAAAATAAATGCTCCCTGGAGGAATGTTAATTTTTTTTAAAGAAATTGCTGCATGTCTTTTTCTTCTGTAAAACCAGTAGTTAGGAAATATTGTGACAGACACGTAATTACAGAAAGTTAAAAAAAAAAAAGATATTTATTTGGGTTTAGAGTATCTTAGTAGAATATATTTAAAATGCCAAGAATAGAGAGTTAAAATGTAATGAAATAGATTCCATAAAATAGTCTTTAAGCTTAAAAAAAAATTACTTAATTTACACAACTTTTAAAATCCTAAATAAGATTAACTGTTACAATTATTATTAACATGAATAATGTGGCATTTTATCATGCACTCGGTATTGGGTATTAAAGTGATGTCTAACCCAAACATGACCACACAAAAAGCGATAAACACCAGGTGACTCAAAGTGCCACCATTCACACGAGAATCCCACAAGCGCAAGTCGCAGAAACCCAGTTAAATCGTTAGGTTGTACACGCCCTTCTCTAGTATATAAATCTGGAGCTGGCCATGTGTTGTAAAAGGGACCCTGAAGACAACCTAGTGGAGGGCAGGGGATGGGAGAAGGGGCTTAATATTTGGCCAATCATGTGTTAAATAATTACAAAAATAGGAATTACCTGGCACATGTTTTCACTGAAATACTTTTGCCTCTGCAGCTCTACCTCCTCTGCCCACCTCCCTGCTGCCCCCGGTCGTGGAGGAGAACATTGTCAATGCAAATCTCCCCTCCGAGGATAAAGTCAGTTTCCAGAGGCAAGAAAATGGTGGAGAGCAGGCAGACGACAGTGACAAGGGCAGCGACTCCATCATTATGACAACTCTGGGGTACAAGTACAGGAGTACTGTACCTTTGTACAGGAGCTCTAACAGTTCAGGAAAACAGTTGCCTTTTGGTGAGTTTCTTTCTTTCTTTCTTTCTTTCTTTCTTTCTTTCTTTCTTTCTTTCTTTCTTTCTTTCTTTCTTTCTTTCTTTCTTTCTTTCTTTCTTTCTTTCTTTCTTTCTTTCTTCTTTCTTTTTTTCTTTCTTTCTCTCTTTCTCTCTTTCTTCTCTTTCTTTCTTTCTTTCTTTCTTTCTTTCTTTTTTCTTTCTTTCTTTCTTTCTTTCTTTCTTTCTTTCTTTCTTTCTTTCTTTCTTTCTTTCTTTCTTTCTTTCTTTCCTTCTTTCCTTCTTTCCTTCTTTCATTAATTCAGAAAATTCGAACACTATACTTCAGTTAACTCTGCACAAAATATGCCACATAAATGCCCATTGTCTTGATTATGCTGCCACACATCCATAGACCTTTACTGCACTAATTTTTGCATTGCAAAAAAAAAAAAAAAAACCGGCATAATAGGTTATTTATTTTTCATCAGCACAAAATATTCTGAACTGACATTAAGAACAGTAGTTTTTTTTTTTTTTACAGCTAATAAAGACATGGAGAGTCTGATAGTTAGACCAGGTACACTTTTCTTCTCCTTCTTTACTTTTCTAACTCCCAGTGAAGCATAGATCCTCAACCAACTCATGCCAAGTCATTTTATCCTTTGCAATTGCATGCAGCTTTTCTCATGTCCTCCCCATCTTTCTGTAACTTCACTCTTTAGCTCCCTTCTCCATGTTTTTGCATTTCCCTTATTTCTGTGCCACTGTGGGTTCCAGTGCAAAGACATCACAGCTACATAGATACACTTTTCGTACTTGTTAAAACAGTTTAGTTGTTCATTGCACCATGAAGGTATACAACTAATGCTTTGTATTCTCTCCTCAGCTGCTATAGCCGGCGGAGTTATTGGCACCTTGAGTCTTGTACTGATCATCTTGTTGCTGCTTCTGTTTATCAAATGGTGAGATTTGTGCCTGTTATTTTTGTATGCTTCCATAGTAATTATTACTGTAGGAACTAATAACTTAAATTGTATATCCCACTTATATTCTACAAGGAGTTGAATAGAGTATTTTATATATATATATATATATATATATATATATATATATATATATATATATATATATATATATATATATATATATATATATATATATTTTTTTTTTAAACACAAGGTAAGGAAACTAGTTTCATAGCTAGTTTGACAATTGAGTGCTTTATATATTACAGAATAACCAAATAAATGTTTATTTAATGACATCATCCTAAATTTTTCTTTTTTTAAATCTACCAATGGATCATACACCCTGAACTAACTTGTGCTAAGCCTTTTGTAGATGCTTAATGACTATTTAAATTTTGTAGCTTGAGCTTTTTACAGGATGAGTTGGTTTATAGATAAATATGTCATCTTATTCTCTTTTCCCTTAGCTTTCCTGACGTGTAGTGGAAAGCAGTCTTGTCCATATTTCTGTAACTGTATTGGTTTCACTACATTGAATGACATTTACATCTCTTATATTTAGCTCCAAACAATCTATCAACCTGATTGAAATATAACATGGCACAAAAGTATCCCATTTATGTATTGAAAAATACAATATTATTCACAGCAACATGGCATAAACATAGTGTGTTTTCTATTCCCTCCAGGTGCAAGGAGAGAAGATACTATAAAGCTGAGAAAATTCTAGAAATCAGGAACCCAGCATTTCGAAGCAGTGGAGACTTTCATGAGAATCAGGAAGGCAATGCCTACTATTGCTGATTCACCAACCAAGTCATTCCTTACCTGTGTCATCACAGACTCATTCGTTAAATATCAAGAGCCATAATCGTGTGAGAACAATGGTTTCTGTCACTGAAATCTGTTGGGGAAAGTGGTTTCCATGGAAATGCTTGACTTCAGACTTTTGGATAATGTGCAGTGATGGTTTGAAGTTTTCCTTTAAATCTTTCACTCTCAGACGATTTCAGCGTAGAAATCAGACTGGCGCAGTAACCACAGTTAAAGAAGCATCAGTGTATCACTTCCAAAATGTGATATGTATGAATATATTTAGCCAGACTTCTTTAGCATATCCAAACCAAACAAGAAATATATAATAACACTGAATGTTGTTTGGTACACACAGACAGTAAGTTGCAAAATGATCTGTTACCGCAGGACAAAAACAGTTAAATCATTCTCAAATTTGCAACAGTCTAAACGCAAAAAAGGAGATTACAATTATTATGATTTTATATGTGCTGGTGCTCTTGACACATCAGTGGAAAAGAAACAGTGCAATGGTTTGAAGTTCTAGTTTGATTCCTGCTATGCTTATGAAGCAGCGGTATGATTAATCTGACTTTTCCGAGACAGTTTAGTGCGTAGCAGTTGCCGCTGAGACATTGGACAGCTGTAAGCTTGACCACTACTAGAGATGACTAAATAAGAACTGTGAAGCATTATTATCTACAGAGCCAGCTCCAATGGCTGATTGTGCCAAAGTGTGGGAAGTAAATACTTTCTGAGAGTATTTTATATTTATTGACATTATAGGGCATTGAGTGAATTCATCTGCTGAGCAAGTCATGCTGTTGCTAATGAAATCATATTGCTGATGCAATCATTATGCTGATAGTTTTAAAAATCCATGATTTGGACCGTCCTAAATAAACTTGAGTGTACTGCAGCAGCCATTAAGTACTTCAAAGAATCAGTATGTGATCGTGACATTTTAGGAAACAAATCAGTTGTGGAATTCAGAGATCAGAATACATTAGTAATATATCACTAATGTTATGTTATGTTTGTTTGTGGTATTTTTGTGTGTTGTTGCTTCCTGATTATCCAAATTATCCAGCCTTCTCTTTGATAACATGTTTTTACATTGCAGAGAAAATTAGTGTTTGCTGCATAAATGACATGTTTCTTTCTTAGAAATAGTTTCAAATGTTTTAGATATAGCAATTTTGGCATGTGTCAGGTTAATAGGAGATGTCTCAGAATAACAAACTTATGAACGAGACAAAATATTTGAATTTTTTAAAATGTTGAGTGCCTAACACTTCTTGAATACATTGATAAAATCAAATGAAAGGTAAAAGATGTTAGTAGTTTTGTAACCATAACAGTTAGTTAAATAGTGAGCAAATATTAATTGTAAACAAGAAAATATTAATATATTAATGCAGAACACGACACTGACTTATTTATGTATAACAGAATAGCAGAATAGTATCAGACATTATATAACTATAAGAACAAACAATCTGCCTATAATAAAGAAGAAAAAAAAACTAACATCAGAAACCAAAAGTGCTATATTCTTGTAACATGTGTTGATTTTAATCATGCAAATTTGTTTTCTGGTTTAATTTATCATATACTGTTGAAAAAATGCATAGTTACACAATGGCACTTTACTACTCAAACAAGAAAATGCATAGTTACTGAAAGGAACATAATATATATATAATAACTATGCATTTTATTTTTGAAAAATAAAGCACCATTGGATAACTAGGCATTCTATTTTTTTTCTGTTTTTTCCTTTCTCTGTTTGATTTTTTTTTTTTAACAATATATTTTAAGATGCAAAATTTAGCATGTTAATAATGTAAGGATTTCTACCATATGCAGCTCAAAAATATCTGAATGGATTTGAGCATTACCTCTTTTGAACTGCTTTGTGAAAATCTGAGAACACAGCTACTTGATAAGCCCCATTTTCAGTGTTAATCAAACAGAAAAGTTACCACATACCTTATTCAGCCTTATAAGATAGTTATAGATAAGGGACTATGACTATATAAGATAGTTATTGATAAGGGACTATGACTATATAAGATAGTTATAGATAAGGGACTATGACTATATAAGATAGTTATAGATAAGGGACTATGACTATGTAAGATAGTTAAAGATAAGGGACTATGAATATATAAGATAGTTATAGATAAGGGACTATGACTATATAAAATAGTCATAGATAAGGGACTATGACTGCATCAAGTACAGTCACTGTTATAATATATATCATAAAGGAGACATGTAACAAAAACTATAAGCAGAAAGTGAAAATGAGGGTCAGGAAAAAGAGATATAAAAATACAATTTAAAAGGGAGAAAAAAAAGAGCACCCAAAAAAAAAAAATATTAAGAAACAAGGAATAGATTGTACAGTTTATGCTTCAGTTGTAAGGGATTCATTTATGTGCATCACTTTATTCAATTGTGACTCTAGTGTACAACTGAGAAAAAAACTGCAAAATATGTTCGGCCTAAATTGTGCAGTCTTTATTCAAATTTACAACTGGAAAACTTTGCTTTTGGAAAAGGCTTTACCAGTCTTTAAAAATGAATAAAACAATAGGAATCATAAACCACACAAATCTAGAAGCTTTTTTGTATTGTTAAACATCTTTTTCTTTCTCTTTTTTACATTTCCAAACAAAATTTGTGTTTTATTAATTTATCTCCTGATATCAGTTTGCCTGCAGTTTCCCTCAAGTTCAACATCATTATTTATTATAACACTTCTAGCGGAATACTGTTTATTACATTTATATTTAAACTATTTATTAGGGACTAATTTATTACATGTTAGTGTATTTTTCTTTCATAGTACAAATGTGTTTTATTTATTGGTTTATTTATTTGCTGACTTGTATAATTGATGTATTTATTATAAACATATAAATTGTAACTAATTTATTGCCACACAACAGCAATGCTTCATGGAAGGACGGAGCAATAGCAGCATGTCCACATTCCATGTCTGCTTGCACATGTATGCTTCACACCTCATACCAAAGTTCACATCTGCAATATCTCATGTGCGTTACTTTAATGTAGGGTTGTACAGAAATATGACTTCTGAACCTGATTTGTTATTTTAATTTATTGGACTCACTGTTCTACAAAGCTGCACTACTGTGTCTGATATTTTGTTAACTTATTAGACTCACTGTTGTAAAGAAATATTACCGCTGCACCTGATACATTATGTTAAATTATTGGACTTATATGTTCTACAGAAAAACTACTTTGAAACATGATACATGATGTTAACTTATTGGACTGATTGTTCTACAGAAATATCACTATGGAACTATATACATTATAGTAAATTATTGAATTCAGTGTTCTACAGAAATAATACTATAGAACTTGATATGTTATTTTAATATATGAACCTATTGTTTTACAAAAATACTACTATGGAAACAGATATTTTAATGAACTCACCAGACTTGGTGTTCTAGGGACAAATTACCTCAGCATCCAGATCTTATTATTTTTTCAAGATAAGTTCCTTTCTTTCAAATGTAGACTGTTAGTTTTGCTCTGAGCAATTTCCAGATTCCACTCGTTTAATTTATTTACTACATTGTTTCTTCTGACAAAATGAGAGCTTCAGTTTATATAGAGAAAATTGCATGTTCTTCAGGTTTATTTATGTATATTTGTACAAGACTTTGTCTTGACAGGTATCGTAGTTTCAATTTATTTCACCTAATGAGCATCTGACATAAGTTTAAATGCATGTATGTAACTGAAATTTAAAAATTTGATTACCAGTTCACTCTTCTTCTTCTTTGTAGTGTTAACCAGCTGTAAACTACAGCTGAAAGTTCTTGTTGTTCATCCACTTGTGGACTCCAGTCTTCTTTCAGAACTTGAAAGTTTTGCATACACGTCCATTTTACAGATCTAGCTTTTTTGTATTCAGAATGTTGGTTTCTTGCCTCTCAGGCAGATGCAACTTTGAAGTAAGCAACCCTAATTTGTAGACTTTTAATGAAATGCTTGTCAGTGGGGCAGTGAGTTGTAAAACACATTCACTAACCTCTAAACCATGGAGTCCTTAAGACTACATCATACAGACTTAAACAGGCTTTTATCAACACACTGACAATATTTGTCATCTGGCTGTCATGGACATTTCTTTGTCCTACATATCTTCCTGCAATGAGATAAACAAAAATTATGTGAACTTACGGGAAAAAATCTGTAAGCTAGTGTACAATAGCTCTGCTTATAGCTAACAGTGGTCACAACTGTGAATATGTATTATTTTGTAGATACTTATTTCTTCCTTTTTTTTCTTTTTCTTCTCTCTTCCCACTCCTCCTCCACCTGATTCGTTTTCATTTGCTTCATTTTCTTCCTTTTCTCCTTCTTCTTTGTGTTAACCTGCTGTAAAACCCAGCAGAAAGATCTGTTTGTTCATCTAATTATGGACTGTAATCTTGTATCCAGAACTTGAGGTTTGAGTTTTTAGATTGCGCATGAAATACTTCAACTGACTATTTTCTCCTTTTCTGTTCTTTTGCACTTTCCTCCATGATATTTAATACATTAAATCCCAACTGGACGACATAAAATGATTCAGTGAAACTGCATTTGTACAGACACAGTTGTGTACGGAATAAATGAGCTGACGGGATTCAGATGAGGATATGTGGATGTTCTGTTATATGTGCTAGCTTAACTCAGAGTGATGTTTATGAAAACACATTTGTAAATATTGTAAATATTAACATTCAAGTATTACTTTAACTTATAAATGATCACATTGAAATTCACCAAATCTAGTCATATCAACTTGTAATTGCATAATGTTCATATCTGTGTCATGTAACTCATTCTCATTTTTCTGTTTTGCAGAACTGTGCTTATCTTTTATGTTGTCTTCTATTTATTTTCATAATTGTTTTTGAGTTTCTTTAAGTAGCATTTCACATTATTTATGTGAGACTTTTCCATGAGTGATAATATTTAATGTCTGCTTTTCTGTGTGGCAGATCATTTGTGTATATATCAGTAAAATTAAGCTGGTGTGTGTCTGTTGAATATTTTTCGAAAATTATAACAGTCCGCTACTTTGAAATAAAATAAAAGACTAGAACTTTGATTAGAATATATTTAGGTAACATAGAGAAAATAAGGGAGTCGCCGTGGCAGAGCGGCTAGACGCGTGCCGCGGATCAGAAGGTCGTGGGTTCGCTCCCTGGCGGAGCCGGACTTTTCTCCAAAAATGACCTTGGCTCCCAGGTCCACCCAGCCTTGAGTGGGTACCGGGTGCAATCCCAGGAAGAAGAGGCGGCCGGCGTGGTGCTGACCACATCACCCATCATGTGCCATTGGTCTATAAAAATATAGGTCTAGCCCTATATGCCCTATACGCCTAAAGGCGCGGAAAAAGGTCCTTGACTTTTTTACTTCAGAGAAAATACATTGAAGTAGTAAACAAAAACAAAACAGTAAGGGACCCTTTCTAGTGATATCTCTGGAGTTTTATAGAACAATTAGCATTTCATGTGTGGTTAATATCAATTGCCACTTTTACTTCCCAGATTTCCTGGCATCTTCCCTTTCTTCATTGTGTTAGATTCTACAAAGAATGTGTACTTAGAACATAACATTCTAAATCTTACATAATTTAGGAAACATAATTTAGGAAATCTACGTGTATATAGGTTTATGCAAGTGTATTTATGTATGTATATACCTGAATGAAATGTAGCAAATGTGATTTATTTGATACAGCAAACAAATGTAATATATTATTTTTACTAATTTATTGTCGCTTTCACATTAGCCTACTTTTAGCTTTAAGATCATTTGTGAAAGAATGCTAGTAACAAGACAATATATGAAGCCAATAGGGAACATTAGGATAATTCAGGCAGGATGACTTTAAGCTAGGACAGTTACTATAACTTTACATTGGTATAGTTCAAGCTGGAATAACATTAGTGAGGGGAAAACACTGGTTAACTCTTACAGTAGCAGGGAACTTACCATGCATTGTTTGGTTAAAAAATATGGTACACATTTTTTTAAAACTCTTCCTAGCTCATTCTTCTGTTATATTAACCTTTTATTTTCCAGTTATTACTTTAACACATTCTATCCCAAAGCTGTATTTTTCAGCTCTATGAGATTAACATTTATTGTTGTAGAACCAACAACTGTAGCATAGACACTTGAATTCAAAACTATCCAGGTCTGTAAAAGTTTACTGGGATAAATAACATTACACTTTCTTCAAGATGAGATAATATTCAGTTAGAGTGTTGCTAAACTGGAATATTTTTTCCAAAAATTCACCTAATGTTTAAAAAAAAAAAACTTTTTTGTGTCAATAGAGATAACAAGTTCTCCTTTTATGCTTTTCTGGTGGTCTCAACCATAAAGACACTGTGATTCTGTAGAATGTCTCTGATGTTATCTGTTCTCTTGTTCTTCATCTACCTCATACTCTGTTTCCTTCTCCTCGTTTAGTTTATGCATTATAAGACCTTTCTAAGTAGACAAATCATCATATTGGCCATATGTAGTGTGGTATTAGTTCTCTGTGGACGTCTTTAATTCCTGGTTAGATCTCTTCTTGTCACTCCAACAACATTGTGTCAGCATAACTCTAAGCTAGGATATGTACATGTAACAACTATCTGAGATAACAATTTTGGACTTTATAACTGGGATAACTTCACAGGTAGTATCTTCCAGATGAAATATCATCACGTTGGATAATTTTAAACTGGGAAGGATGTAATCAGGGATACCTTAAAACTGGGATAACAAGTTTGCAGATAACACAACAGTACAAACGGCTTCTCTAGTGCCATCACACCAGTGTACGTGTTACATTATGATACAGTAGATATGTACATAATAGCAGTAACAATAATAATAATGACAATAATAGTGAGAGTTGGAAATCATCAGTATCAATCGATAAGAAACTAGTCGCTTTCGAGAATAGATGCCTCCGAAAGCTATTGAATGTTCACTGGTCGGACTTTAGGTCCAATACATCTATAAGACAGGAAACAAAACAAAAATATGTGTCTGATTTTATTAGAAAGCGTCGCTGGAATTACATCGGTCACGTACTCAGAATGGACATACAGAGACTTCCCCACCAAGCCTTCATATGGTCACCAGAGGGTAAAAGAAAACAGGGAAGACCAAAAGAAACTCTCCGTAGAACCATCACAAGGGAGAGCTCAACCATAGGTCTCAGTCGCACTCAAGACCTACATCAAGTGGCAAAGAACCGACAGACGTGGAAAGCTATGACCTCTGCCCTATGCGCCATCTTTGGCACAAGAGGAATAACTAACTAACTAATAGTAATAACAATATTGTGCAACGACAAAATGTATATTTGGATATATTTAATGATTGTTGTCCTTGCTTTCTGCTACTACTTAACATTTTTGTTGCATTCACAATGTCTGAAAAGTGATGTTCACAGCTTATGTTCACTGCAGATGTCTAGTAAATGCAGATAGCTACTTTTGTTGTGTATCGTCAGAATTCTTGTCTTTGTAGTCAGATGTGTTGAGATATTCACCATGTTTGATGTTTTGATTAATTTAATTGTATAGAAAGGAGAAAAAAGTACAATAAAATGAATAATTATAAAATTACAGCTCCTTCTGTGCTTATCACTGTAAGTGTGTGAATACAGGAGTGTGTGTGTGTCTGTGTGCCCCTTTGCTTGCATAAATACTGAATGTGTGTGTGAATTAGAGAGAAGGGTGAACAGGATGAGAGAGAGAGAGAGGAGGGGGGGGGTGGGAGGCAAAAGGTGAGCTACATTCCATGAGAAAGTTAGGCCATTTGTCTAGAGTTGGTGATAGGTATTGTGAGATGAAAGGAAGAAGAAAAGAAGAAGAAAAAATAACTCAGCTCAGGGGATGGACTCGTCTTTGAATTGGATTCCAAGCAATTTCCAGCATTTTGAGGATCATACTGTGAAATCAAATTTGCCTGCTAGCATGTTGCGTCTTGGCAGGATTTCAAACTTGGCAAAGCCCACAATTTTCTCCTGGTAGCAGTATCCCTATTAGCCTGCATTCTCAAAAATACAGTTCAGTTCTCGTGGTGCCTAGTGGTACATGAGGCTTCAGAGAGGACTTTCCATGCTTTCCTGTCCTGTGCAATCTTCAGTGCAGTTTTCCATGTCAAAGATGCCGCACTCAGGTCACTTTCCATTGTTCTTCTCCATGTTGTTTTTGGGCGCCCCTGTTTTCTCTTTCCCTCTGGTGTCCATGTGAGAGCTGTTTTGGCAGGTATATCAGGATTCATTCTCATAACGTGGCCAAGCCATTTCCATCTTCTTTTGGTTATCATATTGTCTAAAGTTTCTTGGTTTGTGACTTGAAGTAGTTTAGTGTTTGAGATTGTATTTGGCCAGAAAATTTTGATAATTCTACATAGACATGTGTGGTGGAAGGTTAACAGCTTGTGTGCATCCTTTTTGGTCATTCTCCAGCATTCCGCTCCATAAAGAAGAACTGGCAAAATGATGCTCTTGTAGAGTCGGAGTTTCTTTCCTCTGCAGTAATTACAGTTACCGGTCTAGAAAGGTTAGGCTGGTTTGTTTGGTCGACTGATGTTAGCACGCTACTATTTTTTGGGGTGCTTTCCCAATGTCCCCACGCCCCAGGATGACGTCACAGGACAGTCTAATATTTTCAAGGGTGGTAAGAGCTGGTTGCCCGGCTTTCTGATGCTTTTAACTACCCCAAAACTTCTAGAACTAGGTCTAACCTCAACCCACCTACATCAAACGAGAGACTGCAGCCTAGGTCCCACGACCGCATGCAGCCTATGCCCCACGACGGTGGCAGCCTGTCTAACTTTCAATAAAATCAAAGCAATGTTTCCCCATTGTAAATTTGAACAAAGAAAGACACAAACAATAGATTGCACAATTTATTGCCTGGCATATTTCGTTGTATCTTGTCAGGTGCATGCTATAAAAACAATCACATAAATGAAGCAAATAAGTGGATCCTTTATAACTGAAGTACAATTTCAACAACGATCAAACATGACTGCCTGTTTTTTTTTAACCAGTGCAGGCGTAAAGACAGAACCATCTCTTTCTGAATACAGAGTTCCGGGCGCAGGTGACGAATCGTGAAAGCTTCGAGAAATGATCTCCCTAAAATATTCGACTGTCTGTGCAGAAAGGGGAAGGGGGGGGGGGGTGGAGATATTGAGATAGGACCCCTTTTTAAAAATCTCCATCCCCATAGAAGAGACAGCTGCCACTAACATTGTTGCCTTACAGTACCCGAATGTTTTTTTTTTGGGGGCGTTCATCGGCTGTAAACTCATGAGGAAAGGTCTGGTTGCTCGTCAACGTATGAACCTAGTCATGTTACAGAAAATTTTTCCTGCAGATTCGTTTTGGTCGTCCTAGGCCTTTTGAGGAAAAAAGAAAAAAAAAAAAAAGAAAAGAAAAGATCGACCACGTTCAGACTGCTGCTAGCTAGCCTAGGCTGCTAGCAGTCTCCGCCTATATTTGTGGTCTGGGTTATTTGCGTCACTTTTGTGACTGAATTTTAGTGTTTGTGCCATTTCTGGGCTTGATGCTTCCATCCGAATCAAACAGCTCGTCCTGTTGTCACTGGTGCATGTCGTCCTTCTTCTTTCTTGGTGTTTCCTGTTTGTTTTGTCTCCCTTTGATCTGGCTAGGCGTATCTCGAAGGAGAGCGAGCTTCCATACACAACGTCCTTTGGACCACCATTTATTGTTGTAAAATTTTGAGTATTTTAATTTTGCCAAAAAAATACTGAAAACGTTTTTGAATTTGAATAGTTCCGAAATGTGAAAATGTTCCGCGTGTGACCATAGTGGTCTTATAGTTGTCTTCCTGCAATATGAACGGGTTAGTCATGTAATGGATATGTGTGTGAGAGTTTATGTGGAGTCTTAAGCGGGTCCAGTCGTCATTTGTTATTATGTGATCGGTTTGTGTTGACAGCTAAGCTCCGGTGTACGTAAATACCATATAACCGGAGCATCCAGCTCATGCTTTGAGATCCAAATGTTCGGCGATGAAAATTGCTGTGGCATGTTAGGTAACGAACTCAAGTGCTCTCTGTGGGAATGGGTTGGGGGGTTAAACTCATAGTGCATCCGAAAGAGTTAGGGAAAGGTGAGGGGAAAGGTGGGCGGGAGGCCATTCAGTCATTTCTCGTCGTTGCCGTCTTGCTGGATTCTAGCGTGGCCTTTTGCCGGGACTATGTGTATCACGTTACCAACCTTTTCTATCATCCCAGTGATGGGGTGGTATTGGTGGTTATGCGTTCTAGTCCTGTCATTAGAGTCACTTGTTTTCCGTTTTGGCTTCAAATGTTTCTGTAGTCTTATTAATAATTTTCATCAGACTTATGTCTGTCCTGGGCAGCTCTAGTCTCCATGGAGGGATTTGAGGGACAAACCTAACGTTTGCCTCTAGAGTCCTAGCTAAGTCCTCATCATCGTTAATTTCTAGTGCAGCGTCCCAGGCTGCTGGTCTCTGTATATCTTTGACCTGTCTGTCACCTAGGTGGGTAATCTTATGATGAAAAGCGTCTGAAGCTGGGTGTCTGGCATCGTTGGCCGCTTTCAGCCAATAGCTATAAGTTAGTTGCTTCCTTCTGAGGTTGAGCGGTGTGATGCCTAGTGCTACCTCCATGGCCTCTCTCTTTACAAATCTTGCTTATTTGTATGAAGGCTTTTGATTCCTTGCCTTTCAGACAGAAGCACTCCGGCTTTGAAAGCAACACCTCTAATTATTGGAACTTTACGATATGTTTGTTAGCGGGGCAATAAGTCATTCTCATACCCAAAATGATTCTTCTCCCCTACACCCTTAATTTGAGAATAAATACTTGGCGTGACCACACATTTTAGACCAATAGACAAGCTCACATATGTCCGCTGCATCTGGCTGACAAAGGTATAGGGAACATCATACATACAACATGATGTCCGCTGCGTCTGGTACACAAGGGTGGAGGAAACCTCATACATACAACATGATGTCCGCTGTATCTGGTCCACGAAGGTGGAGGGAACCTCATACTTGCAACATGATGTCCGCTGCATCTGGCTGACAAAGGTATAGGGAACATCATACATGCAACATGATGTCCGCTGCCTCTGGCACACAAGGGTGGAGGAAACCTCATACATACAACATGATGTCTGCTGCCTCTGGCACACAAGGGTGGAGGGAACCTCATACATACAAAATGATGTCTGCTGCATCTGGCCCACAAAAGTGGAGGGAACCTTATACATACAACATGATGTCTGCTGCATCTGGCCCACAAAGGTGAAGAGAACATTATACATACAACATGATGTCCGCTGCATCAAACCCAGAAAAGTGGAGCGAACTTCATGCATACAACATGGTGTCTGCTGCCTCTGGCCCACATATGTGGAGGGAACCTCATTCATACAACATGATGTCCGCTACATCAAACCCAGAAAGATGGAGGGAACCTCATACATGCAACATGATGTCCGCTGCCTCTGGCCCACATGTGTGGAGGGAACCTTATACATACAACATGAGGTCCGTTGCATCTGGCCCACAAAAGTGGAGACAACTAAAAAGTCAGCAGCAACTGGTACCAGACGATACGAGATGTACTGAAACTATAGTGATGGCGGTTGCGTGTCTGCGATAATGATAATGCTGTCTGTACAAAAGAAGCTATAAGGGCACCTGGGCCCTCTACATCTCATATCGTGGTCTTGAGTAAGTGAAGGCCTAACACTTTAGCGGCCCCGTAGGGGGGACTTTAGGTTATAATTGTGACTAGGTTATGTGCGCCTTATACAATGGCATAGCACTGCACGCCACCAAGAGCCCCGAAAGGACTCCTGCAGTGTTGATGAGATCAAATGAGCCACACAATATACTGCACCGAACGGCGACGAAGTCGTTTACCGACGAGCCTGTGGAAGATCCGACCGCCAGTGAAGTGCTGTCAGACCAACTTTACGTTTTAATATTTGATTGATTTACGTTGTACCCCACCAGGACATCACGCCAAGAGATAAACACCCGGTGACACAAAGTGTCACCGATCGGATAACGATCACCGGGGGACAGGTACCAGATACCACGTTTAACCCATATTTTAAGTTTTATTAGGGGTACCGACAACAGCAAAGGTGGAGCTTCAAAATAATGAAAACACGCGTCCTACATGGGGTCGGATATCTACAACGTTTTAATGATAACCGATGTCTCCCTTTTAGTAATTAAAGGGAAATAATTAATATACTCTTGTAGAGTTGTAACAGTTATTTCCTTTTAATCAGGCGTTCATTGAATTTTTATGTTAGGTTTATATTTCTAATCGAAGGCACATGTTTAAAACCGGGCCTTGTAATGTTTAGTCATGCGCTCTTGAGTTTAATCTCTACCCTTCCACATAACAAATAATTCATCATGTTCTTCACGATAACCATAATCGAGTGGCGTGCCGATCAAAATGGAGCATAGGCAGGATACCCAATCATCATCCCCTTGTGGGATGCAATTTTATCTTATTCGAAGCCCCACCATGGCTTTTGCTGGTGGCCCTGATTTTAGCTGGACCACAATTGTGGCCATAACGGCTGAAAGCGGTTTCTGGGACCTCTCCACGGTGATCCTCATCCGCATAGTGGCACTTTGTGTCACCGGGTGTTTATCGCTTGTGTGATGTCCTGGTGGGGTACAACTTACATGGGAGTTACTGGAAAGTCCATTATTCTAGCGGTTTTATGGGTTGAAAAAAACAACACAGTGAAGCTGTAATTTGTTGGGACTCTCTCAACCCTCACTATTGTCAGTGTTACCACATTTTAGGGCGGTGTAGACAAAGGTCATTGAGCCTGAGGATTTAAGGCCGCCCGGCTGGTTCTGTCGCCACGGACTGTGCATTTTAGAAGACAGAAAACCTCAATCACCTTAGCGTGGGTCGAACTCGGCTCTCCGGCATGAGAGCCCGACGTTGTAATGCTCGGCAGGTCGCTCCTCTTTGGTGGGACAAATAAGGGTTAAAAAAACGTCTGCCTGCCCTGGCACAAAAATGAAACTGATCTTTGTCCTACGACACCTAAGCAATGGAATAGATGTCTGAACATGGAATTTCTTTCTGGGTGACATGCTAGGTTTAAAAGTAGAGTGACAAAGACAACACCAAACAGAAAGTTATGTCATGTCCCATGAAACCAAAAAGTAGGCTAACCCGGTAAATAACAATACATGACGAAGTAGAATATGCAGCCGAAACACACAAATATGTATACACCCAGCTATGTTGGCACATAAATAATACAAAAGAACGTACAAAGAGAGCAAATACAATGGTTGACCTTCTTTGGGAAAATGTCATGTGAAGTCAGACCACACGAGGAGATAAATGTAGATCACGAGGCAGACCAAGAACAAAATGGAAAGATAACCTCAGAGAAACTACAACATTATGACGCACCTATAGTCGTGGTGGTCAGAAGAGCTAGAAACAGAACCTTAGATCTGCCTTGACACCCGAAGCGGTAAAAGATGAAGGGAAGAAGAAGAAGATAGGGATACATGTGTAATGCTTCATTTAATCTACAGCACAGAACCAACTGGTTCGCCGTGGTGTAGCGTCTAGACGCTCGTTTGCGGATCGGAAGGTCATGGGTTCGTTTCCTGATGAAATCGGGCTTTCTTCAAAAATGGCCTTGCCTCTCGGGTGGACCCGGCCTTAAGTGGGTACCAGGAGAAATCATGGAAGTAAAGGGGACCGGCGTGATGTCGACATCACCCACCAAGTACCGATTGGTCTATAAAATATAGGTCTAGCCCTGTGTGCCCAATACTCCTAAATGCGTGGAGAAGGATCCTTAACTTTACTTTACTTGCACAACCAGCAGCATTACCTAAGTCACTTAATCCGCCCAATCGGTGCATATAGGAGTCACCGGGCATCTATTTCAAGTGTGCATCTCTAGGGTCCTAGAGGAGATGGGATTAAATGAATGTTTTCTAAGGTGCCCAGTTAATCAAATTGCTGACCGGTGTACGCGTGACCAGTCGACTAGGTTTCATGTTGAGGATACTGCCTATAGCTTTAAGGCCGTTTGTTTAGCCCAAGTGGTCGGCGAAATCAAACAGTGCCAGCATGTATTTCCTCCGCGGTCGGCTTTTAGTGTAATCACCGGTTCACTCCTGCAATCAGCGACGAGGAGTGGGAGGGAGAGTCGTTTTGTGAATGAAGAGTCTGTCTGTCTGTCTGTCTGTCTGTCTGTCTGTCTGTCTCGATTTCTCTTTATTTATATATATATATATATATATATATATATATATATATATATATATATATATATATATATATATATATATATATATATATATATATATATATCGTACACTCTCTGAGACTGCTGCCTGTCTATCACTTTTATCGCTAACTGTTGCTTGCTCATTGATTCGCAACTTTTCCACCAGTCTGGCTTTTTATCGAATATTATGTCTTTTAATGCAGCTGAAATATATTCCATGTATCTCTTCTCTTTGAAAAACTTTCCGGTTGACTGAATGTTAGAACTTTTCCTGCAACTTCAAGCTGATGTTAGCACATCTAGAAAGATTTCTGGCGAAAGAGATAAAACAAGCAATGCGAGAATATTCTTGACTAACTTTTTACCATGGGTGGAGGGGTGTCAGCACAGGAACTGCAGCATGCTTTTAGAGATAGCAGGTTGTGGAAAGGCATGATCCCCCAGGCCAGTCGTCAAACCACATGATTATGATGATATGGAAACTTTCAGAGCTTCATTTTCACTTTATAATTGGTAATTCAGTGGGCACACTTCAGCAGAATATAGTATGATTAAGCATAATTAGTTGCGTATCCTTTACAGGACGTTGTAGAATCGAATTTTTGGATGGTGTAGTTTTTCTCATAGCAGAAAATATGGATTGCCTACAGAACCACCTAAATCAAATTAGTAACAAAGGGGAGGAATATTAAATGAAAATAAACACTACGAAGACAGAGACAATGATGATAGGAAGACATCAAGACAATTTAGAAATAAAACTAAAGAACAACACCCTGAGACAAACAGAGGAATTTAAGTATTTGGGAGCAATTTTCACATCCGACAGAAAACTGGACAGAGAAATTAGCTCCAGATGTGCCAAAGCTAATCAAGTAATGGGGCAACTATCTCCCCTGTTGACACACAAGCAGATACCTCGGAGTACTAAAGTGAATCTTATCAGAACTATTTTTTGGCCAACACTATGCTATCAATGCCAAACGTGGACACTTACATCCTCTAATAAACGTAAAATTGTGACAACAGATATGAAATGCATTAGAAGAGCTGCAGAAGTTTCAAGGAAAGACAGAATACGAAATCATGAAATCAGACGAATGCTAAGAATAAAGCCAGTCTTACAGATCATCAAATGAAGTGGTTTGGACACCTAACAAGAATGCCCTGGTACTATCCGCCACAGCGAGCCACACTAAAACGTTAAAACGGGTATAGAGCGAATGGAAGACCTCGGAAACGATGGAGTGATGGCATTAAGAACAGCCTTACAGAAATGAACATCAGTCTTAATAGTGCTCTTGACAGAGCTTATCAACGAACATTAATCTCCCCCTGACACTTCACTGAGGTACAAGGTGGAAGAGGAGAAGAAGAAGAAGAAGAAGAAGTTTTTCTATGCACATTATGCGTTCAGTTGTTTGTCATTGCTCACTCAACGCTCAGCTCTCAGTACCACTGTCGAAATCGACGCAAGAAAAATCGTCCCAAATTGGGATCGAACCCGGCACCCCTGCATTACGAAGCACGTTCGCAACGCCTAAGTCACAGACGCCTACGTGATTAAGTATACATATTACAAATGTAATCCTAGAAGTACTTCCACATTCCTCAGATTTTAGAAATCGAGTAGTGGCTAAACACTACTCTGACGGCTGGAAGGTGTTGAGATTTACAATTATTTACGCTTGTGAGCTTCTCTGGATTCTAATTTGCATCAGATCGAATATTTTTCAAAATTGCTCTTGGCTACCAGATTGTCCTAGTCTAAAATGGGTACTAGATAATGTTCTGGGCAGCAAAGGCGGCCGGTGTAAACTTGATTACACTAACCGTTGAATTCCTTTCGTTGTTTACAAATATCGATCTAACACTATGTGCAAAATGATCCTAAGGCGTGAATAAGGTTCTTTTCTGTTTGGAAATCACAGAGTGGAAAGTAAAAATCGCTGGCCATTGGAATTCACAGAGTGGGCAGTATATATCGCTGACCACTGGAACTCACAGAGTGGGCAGTATATCTCGCTGACCATCGGAAATCGCAAAGATGGGATCCCTGGAGAACAGAAAATATTTATGGCATGTGTCAAAAAGGGGAGGTAAACACGAAGGAATTCAATTTCTGTGCTGTAGTTGTCGAACGTGGTGATCCAAATGTGAAATTCCCTCCAGCTTTACTACAGACAATCGACACAGCCCAGGGCGACCCAGGACATAGAAGAGGTGTTAATTTCCACTATTGAAACGCGAAAGTTTCTTTTCTCAAACTGTCTGGTCTTCACATAGTTAAAGAAATACATGTGATGCAGGAGACCTGGACATTAACTAGCCTTTTGTTAGCTCAAATTAGTGTATTGCTGTTTAAATGCAGGTGAAGGTTTGCATTAATAACTTGTATGATCCCCGTCCCCATGTGGGACTTATTTTTCGTTTTTTTAAAACCCCACCCTGGTTGTTGCTTGGGTCCCTAATATTTAACACCTAAACGTTGAACGGGGTTTTTGGCACCTCTCCACGGGTGAACATCACACACACACACACACACACACACACACACACACACACACACACACACACACACACACACACACATATATATATATATATATATATATATATATATATATATATATATATATATATATACTAGCTGTACCAGGCCACGCGTTGCTGTGACCCAGAATAGGGAAATGGAGAGGAAAGAAAATAGGTCATCTAACAGTGTCTGTCATACCCCACCCCACCCCCCCCCTTCCTTTCCCCTCGACGCAGTCATATCTCCCTCTCCGAAGGATTGAAAAATCATCCATGGCGAAATTATTAAAAAAGAAATAGTTGAGAAATGAGAACTTTAAAATAATATTTTAAGCTCTCTCAGCTAACGGTGTCTGGCATAACCCTCCCCCCACCCCGCTCCCCCAATCATATCTCCCTCTCCGAAAGATTGAAAAATCATCATCTGGCGAAGTCATATCTCCCTCTCCGAAGGACTCAAAAATCATCCATGGCGAAATTATTAAAATAGAAATAGTTAAAAAATGAGAACTTTAAAATAACATTTTAAGCTCTCTCAGCTAACTGTGTCTGGCATAACCACCCCCCCCCCCTTTTTTTTTCCACCAATCATATCTCTATCTCCGAAGGATTGTAAAATCATCACCTGGCGAAATTATTGAAATAGAAATAGTTCAGAAATGAGAATTTTTAAATAATATTTTAAGCTCTCTCAGCTAATTGTGTCTGGCATAACCCCCCTTCCCCAATCATATCATGGGAAAGTCACCGCGTAACGAAATATTGTAACTAATTTAAGCTTTGCATCCGTGTCTACCCAGACTGAAATATGTAGCATTAACTTGTACAGAGAAGTAAATGTAGCCAGTGTAACTGCTACCACATCACCCATCCAATACCAGTACTATTGCAACCACAACCACCATCACAACAACAACAAAAACAAAACCTGTCACTACAGTCTGTGTAGGTCGGTGTAGAAAAGAGGAGTTAGCGCCGCATGCTGTTGCCACGGACTATTTAGTTTGATTTTGCTCTGGACATAGGGAGAAAAAAAAAACATTATCACGTAACCAGTGATGGAACCCACAGTGAAAAGTACACTATACTCACGAAGAGCGGAGAAAAATACCCCGCACCCGTCATCTCTCCCTCTCTGAGGGAACGATTTTTAACTGACCTTGGCATCCGTTTCCACCCAAACTAAACTGGACTGTAAGCCGTCTTAGTTAACAGTTTCTGTCATCGCCGAATAGCTTTTGATCGAGAAGCGTCGCGGGGAGGCTAATTAGGACTTAACTGAAATCGGATGTCTTTGGGCGAAAGGTGCAGGTATCGCAGCCTAGCTGTAAACCACAACAAAACGTGGCAATCACCCTTTCAGGGGGAAAAGAAAAATTATCACAAAGTAGGGAATCGAACACCGGTCACTTACAACTTTACTACCGACGACTGAAGAGTTTAGGTCAGATATTGCAGCCTAGCTGTAAACCACAATACAACGTGACAACGGCCCTCTCGAGGGCGAAAGAAGATTACCCGTGACATAACCATTGAGCGTCACGTCGCCGCTGTCGCAGGCTAGCTGTAAACCCCAAACCCGAAAAAGGCGTAGATATCGCAGCCAAGCCATAAACCACAACACAGCGTGTCAGCCGCCCAGTCAAGGGCTAAAAAAACAAAAATATATATCGCCTAGCGGGAATCGAACGAGGGTCACCCGCATAATAAGCAAAATAGTTACCAACTACGCTACCAAACACTTAATCTTATAGAGGAAATAAAAACAAATCATCATCATCATCATCATCATCAGGTGCCTTGCCGACTGGCGTGGGCGATCATGCCTCTCCATAATCTGCTATCTCTGCAGCATGTATCAGTTCATGTGCCGACACGCCTCCATGTCATGCAACAAGACTGTCAATCATCTTTTCTCGCTTTTGTGTTCTTTTATAATATTCATAATATGCATATCATCATATGATCATAACATGCTTTATTAGTAAAATACAATTGCTGTGTGAAAGATGGTTGACTGGAAGGGTCGAATGTAAGACGGGCCTGCGTGCCCAATTTGTGACCCTTTAAAAATAAAGTTCGTTCGTTCGTTCTCTCTCTCTCTCTCTCTCTCTCTCTCTCTCTCTCTCTCTCTCTCTCTCTCTCTCTCTCTCTCTAATTGTTGACAACCAGTCAGGGTTTCGACCAACATATTCTTGTCATACTGCCTTAACAAACATGATAGAGAACTGGCATCAGAATATTAACGAAAATAAGAGATGTGGTGCAGTGTTTATAGACTTTAAAAAGGCCTTTGAAATGATAGACCACACTATTCTTATCAGAAAGCTGGTAACAATGAAAGTGAGTTCCAACCTATTAACATTACTAACATCTTTTTTATTAATTGGATATGTTAATAACAACAAGACAAAAACTGTGCACTTTAAACTCTCATAGAACCTTTCAACTCTACCTAGGTAACACTTCAGTAGAAAGTGTAACTGAGCACAAAACTTTAGGCCTGATTATCGATGGAAATCTTACCTTCAACTCCCATGTGCAAACACTTGTTAAGCAAACTGCTACAAAAGTATATCAACTAGCAAAAATTAAAAACTTTCTGGATGAAAACACTAGAAAATTATTCTATACTTCTCATATTCAGACCCACATAGACTATTGCTCCACAATATGGGATGGATGTGCAAATTCAGTCATCAAACGATTGAAAGCACTTCACAGAAGGGCAGTTCGTTTAATAGCTAATAGTCAGGGAAGGACTGTTCACACCTATAGAAAGAACTTATGTTATTACCGCTCCAGGAAAGCCTACTATTCAATAAAGCTAAACTTATTCATAAAATGATATCTAAAAATGCTCCACGTTACCTTTGGCCATTATTTAAATACAATATAAGACATAGCAAACGCCTCAACATATTGCATATCTCTAAACCTAGAATAGACCTTTATAAAACAAGCTTAGCTGTGGAATAATCTTCCACCGGAAAAAAAAAATATCAATAACCCATATAGATACAATCGGAAACTATTCGAATATTATCTCACTACAGACTATATGCCCCCTTAAAAGATTATATTATGTTAAGGCTTTGATGTATTTCCATGCGATGTCTTGATTTTTTTTTTAAAAACTAAAGGTTATTATTATTGTTTAAAACTGAAGATGCCAGTCGAATGCATTCCAATGTTTGTAACTAATATTTAATTGGTTTTGATGATGCTTATATTATGCAACATGTCAGACTTACATCATTTTTGGAATAAGCTAATTAGTATACTCTTTAAAACGTTCAAGTAATGTCAGTATAAATTAGAACACATTCCAGCATGTGTAATTAAGACTTAGACATTGTACACTTTTTTCCCTTTCTTTTTTTTTTCTTTTCTATATTTCTTAAACTTTTAATTTTGCATTCCTCTTTTTATTATTATTATTATTATTATTATTATTATTATTATTACTATTGTTATTATTATTAACTATGAAATGAGGTACAAATGAAACATTGTATGAAAGGAGTGGAGTGGAAGGGCAGAATGTTAGACGGGCCTGCGTACCCAATTTTTAACCCTTTGAAAATAAAGTTTGTTCGTTCGTTCGTTCGTTCGTTCGTTCTCTCTCTCTCTCATCCCCCCCCCCCGCCACTACCCAAATTCCATTTCTCGTTCTCTGCCGGTGTCGTTTCCTTTAACTGTCTATTTGTCTGTATATTCTCTCTCTCTCTCTCTCTTCTCTCTCTCTCTCTCTCTTTCTCTCTCTCTCTCTCAAACGCAATGTTCCTTTGCGTTCAGTCTGCCCGTCTCTCTTTCATTGTCTGTCTCACACTTTCTCTAGTTTTCTCTTTCTCTCTCCCCCTCTCTTCCACTCCAAGAGGAAATACATCTGGAAGACATACGCAATCAAGTAAACGCATCTCATGCAGGATAGAGATAGGGGTGTGTATTTTTTCTTTGTGTTAGGAACAATTTATTGTTTATTCGATCGTAAGCCGTCGTGATGAAATAAACATTTGCCCTTTGTGCTTCCCCCTCTCTTGCAGTCTCTTTGTCGTTTTTCTCTCTCTCACTGACCGGTTGACTGATTTACTGACTCTCTCCCTCTCTCTCTCTCTTAAACTGACCAACTCTCTCACTCACTGAATCACTGGCCCACTCTCTCACTCACTGAAACACTCGCACACTCTCTCACTCAGTGAGTAAGTGACCCACTCTCTCACTTCCTGAATCACTGGCCCACTCTCTCACTCACTGAATCACTAGCACTCTCTCACTTACTGAATCACTAGCACACTTTCTCACTTACTGAATCACTCTCTCACTCTCTCTAACTCACTGAATCACTCTTACTCATTGAATCACTGAGACACTCTCTCACTTACTAAATCACTAGCACACTCTCTAACTCACTGAATCACTCGAACACTCTCTCACTCACTGAATCACTGACAAACTCTCTTACTCACTCAATCACTAGCACACTCACTCATTGAATCACTCTTACGCTCACTCACTGAATCACTTAGACACTCTCTCACTTACTGAATCATTCGAATACTCTCTCCCTCACTGAATCACTCAAACACTCTCTTACTCACTGAATTACTCAAAGACTCTCCCAATGACTGAATCACTCGCATACTTTCTCACTCACTGAATAACTGACACACCCTCTCACACACCAAATCGTGGCACGCTCTCACACTTACTGAATCACTAAAATACTCTCTCACTTACTGAAAACCTGGCACACTCTCTTACTCACTGAAACATTGACACACTTTCTCACTCACTAGAACATTCTCTTTTTTACTTAATCACTGGCACACTCTCTCACTCACTGAAACACTGGTTCACTGTCTCAGTCACTGAAACACTGACACACTCTCTCACTCACTGAAACGTGTCACACTCTTTCACTGACTGAATCTCTGGCCCACCCTCTCACTCACTGAAACGTGTCACACTCTTTCACTGACTGAATCTCTAGCACACCCTCTCACTCACTGAAACGTGTCACACTCTTTCACTGACTGAATCTCTAGCACACCCTCTCACTCACTGAATTACTGACACACTCTCTTACTACTTGTACACTCATCATTATCATCATTATCCTCCTCCTCATCATCATCATAAGCCACACAAACGAACAATTTGCGACCCAGTGCACACTGGCTGACATCAGCTTGCTTTTATTACACCCTGAAGGCGTTATGTGTCTTTTAAGTTGTCGATCCATTTTTTTCGTTTTCGTCCTCTTCTAGCTGACCTCACTCACTCACTCACCTTTAAAAACATCGTTGTCTTAGGGTTTTATCTGGGGACCATTTGCACCGTGGAAGAGACAGAGACCTCGCCATACAAAATTTACAACACACTACTGAATACCACACCTTCAGGCGTACTAGGCATATAGGGCTAGGGATATATTTGAGCCAAAGCGGATATTTTTCAGACTTGGTCTTGGCTACCAAACTGATGTGGTCAACATTACAACGGCCACCTTTACTTTCCAGGACTATACCTAGTATCTATTAAAGGCTGTCTGGGAGCCAAGGTCATTTTGGGAAGAAAAAAAAAAAGCCGGTTCCTTGAGGACCCGAACCCACGGTCTTCGGATCCACAGGCGAACGCGCAACCGCTATACCACGAATGTTCTCGGATACACTGTAGACAATATATCTTAAGTGCGGACGTGGCATACAGTATAAGATTTAAAAACATACACATACCTGTATAAATACAGCAAACACAGGTTATTTGAAAGTCATAATCTTTATGATCTTTTCTGTTCAAAGACATCATTTGAATGCCAAGGAAAATCTCCAGGGATAAGTCACCTCGTAGTTCAAGTGCAAGTTTATCTCATAAGTAACTTTACGGTTTGTAAATATATTCTATCGGACAAATCGTATAGCTAGGTCGTTCAGTTCAGTTGGTGTGATCCTCACAGCAGCTGGATATATCAAAACGTACTTGAAACTAATTAGAGGACGAAACAAATAGTTTAAATAGCATATAGTGTTGTTCGTTGACAAAGACGCTGGTCGACATGTTCGGTTGTGTATGTTCGGTTGTCTTTCCTTTCTCTCCACTAACATTTCAAGATACTAGTTTGTTTTCTGTTTAAATACTACTGTTTACGTCAGCATTTTAAATTCTAACACTTTTAACAAATTCTTCAGCTTTCTGAGAAAGAAAATCTTTTTTTGAAGTCAAGTATCTTTTCTGTCTCTTTTCTTATTACTGAATCTTACAACTGACAGCGAGTTTCCGTGGCGTGGAGGACTAAATGCTGGCCTGTGGATCGGAAGGTCGTGGGTTGAGGTCCTGACGGAACAGAATTTTTTCAAAAACACAAATAACTTTGGCTTCCTAGTCGAACCAGCCTTAAATGGGTGTCAGGCTAAGTTATGGCAAGTAAAGGCAGTAGACGTGATGTCGACCATATAACCCCTGAGTGCTAGCAGGTTTACAAAAAGATACTTCTGGCATTACATGCCAATACGCCTCACGGCGTGAAAAACGGTTCTTCACTGTTATGTGACTTTGCTTTTACAAGGGACTTGGTAATCGGCATCGTGGGCCTTGTCAGGTTGCTTAAGTCGGACATACGACTACCTGACTGACTGACTAATTGACTGACTGACTGAATGACTAAAGTTCAACAACACCAGGACCACAGAACGATGACTTAATATATCCAGTGACTTAAGTCTCACCATCAGGTCGAGAATCACCCCGGCGCAAGTCGCAAAAAAAAAAAAAAAAATATGTCTGACAATGGGACAAGAATTGCATTGGTCATATGTGTCATATGACTTCGAGAAAGCTTTTGACAGCGTCCATAGAGACGGTCTATGGAACATTTTACGACATTATGGAATTCCAGAAAAAATAGTCAACATAATTGCTCTCTTCTATAATGACATTTCCCGCAGTATAAAAAATTACAACACATCTTTTCCAGTAAAGCAAGTGTAAGACAGGGATGTGTTGTCATCTCTCCTCTTTAACCTTGTGATTGATTGGATACTAAAGAACACAGTAGACACCACATTGAGAGGCATACAATGGACTACATTCACCATGCTTGAGGACCTGGATTTTGCAGATGATATAGCACTCCTATTAAATAAACATGAACATAGACAAAAAAAAAAAAAAAAAAAGTAACAGACTACACAGCACAGCAGAAATGGTGGGACTGAGAATAAATACAAAGAAAACTAAGATCATGACAAGCAGTCCAAACCAACAACCAGTGACCATAAATAAACAAACTCTTGAAAATGTAGAACATTTCACATATCTTGGCAGTGTGGTGTCCCTACCGGGAGGGACCAAAGAGGACATACAGTCACTTCTGAACAAAGCTAGAGCTGCTTTTGGAGGGATATGGCAAATCTGGAAATCCAACAATTACTGCAGAGTTCTTCTTTGCAGAGCGGAATGCTGGAGAATGACCAAAAACGATGCACACAAGCTGTTCACCTTCTACGACACATGTCTACGTAGAATTATCAAAATTTTCTGGCCAGATACAATCTCAAACACTAAACTACTTCAAGTCACAAACCAAGAAACCTTAGACAGTATGATAACCTAGAGAAGATGGAAATGGCTTGGCCACGTTATGAGAATGAATCCTGATATACATGCCGAAACAGCTCTCACATGGACACCAGAGGGAAAGAGAAAACAGGGGCGCCCAAAAACAACATGGAGACGAACGATGGAAAGTGACCTGAGTGCGGCATCTTTGACATGGAAAACTGCACTGAAGATTGCACAGGACAGGAAAGCATGGAAAGTCCTCTATGAAGCCTCATGTGCCACTAGGCATAACGAGAACTGATGATATGTCACTAAACTCCCAGATCTATGTTACCGAAAAATCCCCGTCCCAATATAAGACGCATTATTTTCGGTATTTTAAAGCCCCACTCCGGCTGTAGTCTAGGGTCACTATATATCCTGAAGGTTGAACAGGGTTTCTGGAACTTCCCCCCCCCCCCCCCGTGTCGCATGACAGCCCATACCCCCTCTGGTCATCGACCTACCCACATCTTGTCACGAAATTACGAAATCAGACGAATGCTAGGAATAACGCCAGTCTTACAGGTCATAAAAAAACAACAAATTAAGGGGTTTGGACACCTAAGAAGAATGCTCTGTACTATCTGTCACAGCGAGCCACATTGAAACGTTACAACGGGTATAGAGCGAGTGGAAGACCTCGGAAAAATGTAGCGAGGGCATTAAAAACAGCCTTACAGAAACAAACATAAATCTTAATAGTGCTCTTGACAAAGATCATTAACAAACGTTACATCTAACCCCCCCCCCCCCCCCCCCCGCCCCAGTAATAAAAAAAAAAACAGTTATAAAATATATGTTTTTGACAATAGTGTCGCAGTGGCCATGTGATGCGAGACTCGTTTTTTTTAATCGGCACTTGGGGGAGGGGGGAGGGGGGGGGGGGGGAGGGGGGGGGGTTGACTTCGAAGCGGAGGTCAGTTTTGGAAAAAAAAAATCTGCCCCGACGCGGATTTGAACTGAAGAATTCTGGGTCAGAAAGCTAGCCACCACGCTATGGAAACACTCGTTCGTTAAAAAACAACCCCATCAATAATGTAGGTTTTGAAGACCACGAATGAACTACACGGGAAACCACTCCAGGCTTCCTAAGAACAGCTAAAGAGGTCATAACACTCACTGCAGGCCTCAGCTTGGAGTCATTGCAAATTTAACGACATTCTCTAGAATCAAGTGATAAAACAGACATGAAATAATTACATATTGACGTATGCTGGCTTGGACAAGTGCTTATGGTGATCGGAAGAATCTGGCATGTATTTGACTTACACTAAGAATCTTCTGAGACATAAGATATAGAATATCTGTCTTAGATGTTTTCAGCTCCTGTCATGATAGGACTAAGTCTGTTGTCCGTCACTCAGACATATAACTAGAGATAAAAGCTCATGTGCTACCTTTCAGTCTGAATATTTCCAGTGACGATCATCCTTCCCCTTATAATCCCCTGTTCAGGTGCTGTAGCATGGTTACCACGTAGCAGCATCCCTGCACATATTTTTTTTCCCAAGTCCCCAACTCATATTTTGGCATCGTGAAAACAATATAAATTACATTTCAATAGCAAATGTCATTGTTCACATCTTATTTTATACAATGACGATGACACGATTTTTTTAGACTACACAGATAACTCCCTAACTAAGTAATACAAGATTAAAATTAAATTCACCTGGGAACTTTTCCATCTATCGCCAAAAAAGTAGACAGGAAAATTCCTGCTTTTGCCGGTCGATTAATGACGGAAACGATGATCTAAGTCCAAAAACTCCTCCCTTTCCTTAGCTGGCTTAAGCCACGTGGGCTAACAGCTGTCACCCACGGCCCTACGACCTTGACCAATAAAAATTCCTAATTGCCAAACAATCTGCTACGTGTTTAAAAACTTCTCGTCGCCTCTATGTCTAGTCCGCTCAATGGAAGGATGCTACGGTCCATCTCAGGTGTGTGCTAAGTTCCCCGTTCGCTGGCCTCTACAGTCAAGTCGATTCTGCTCATGAGAATAGTATGACGTAATATTAAGGTTCAGGGTCTGGAAAAGGACTGCTCTAAATCAAAAAAGTAAACATTTGGTTTGGCAGAAGACATTACAACAATCACACTCTCGGACAGTGTTAGGATGTTTTCATCTTTTGGAAACGATGTTTTAGGACTAACTAGAGAGAAAAGCTACGCTTTCAGTTCTTTCCAGGCGATACTTATAAATCCGCACAGGTGGCAGGAAAATTCAAAAGATACCAACTATTACCTAAAATTTAATTTTGCCGGTCTTCAGTGAAGTTAGGTTGCCTGCATTTCTAAAAAAATAGGCTGGAAGGATGCTACTTCGGTAAATACACAAGTCGATTGGGCTCATGTATGACGGTTAAGGGTCAAAAGGGCTCTTACCCTCACATACTCAGGTGTGAACGAGGACTACTGGTAAAGATTCCGCAAGCAAAATTAGCATTTGGTTCAGTGAAGTTAGGTTGCCTGCAGCAGATAAGAGTGGTTACTCAGCTTACCCTCACATACTCAGGGTGAGAACGAAAGGACATAATGGTTAATACTACAAATATGTTATAAAGGAAAACAATAAACACAATAAAGCAGATGGATGTGTGAGAATGGGAAAAAAGTAATTAAAGTAACATACATATAGATTTACTTATTTAAGTAGTAATTTTCATAGTGAAGCAAATACAAAGAAACACATTGTGACACGCATTTTAAGGCATTGGCTTTTAAAAGCCTGAAGAAAATATGTCACTATGAATTGTACAGTTTTACAACCAAGCTATGCATTTAGAATGTTAATGCTCCTACAGATTTAATATATGATACCAAAAGTTGTAAAACCACCAATAACATTGAATGAAATTTAAATGCATTCGAAAACAAATGCTGAAGAAAATATTCAACCATAATTAGGGATGGATTTAAGAGGGACAAAGAAATGAGATAAATGTCTGGACAAACACTTGTATCAACAGTTAAAGACACAGAAGATGGCGCTTTAGATGACACATCCTGAGAAGAAACCAGTAAAGAATCACCAAAGAAGTATTAACATACGAGAGAAATGGACTTGGGAGGCGAGGGTGGGCAAAAGAAACCATGAAACGAACATTTTAAATACACAGCAGGACAGGACAGAATCAGTGTTGCCACTTTTCTTTGACAAAAAACATCCAAAATGGAGTCAAAAAGTATCTATAAACATCTAAATTTGCGTGGGAAACATCTAGAAAAAACATCCTAATGGAAAGAGTCACAAATTACATAGCAATTGATATGACTTATTATCCTAAAGAATCATGTCCTCATCTTTACTGAAGTCTGCCTCACAAGATCATAGGATAAGCTTAGCTTGGATGATGAAGTTAAAGCTTCAGATCTAAAATGACTCTGGTATGGTTTAGCTGTTCCATTTTCTTTTAATACCCAGTCAGGGAGCCGATAAGTGGAACAGCCTTTTCCTACTCTTATCAGGCCGAATTTTATTGTCAAGATAGCATTTAAGAGGTCAAATTTGATCCTGTTTCTTAGGGTAGATTTGATAAATTCACTGAAAAAAAAAAAAAAAAACTCGAGAAAAACATCTACCATCTAAACGTCAAAAACGACATCTAAATGCAAGGGAAAACATCTAAATCTGGATGTAAAACATCCAAAGTGGCAACACTGGACAGAATGGATGAGAAGACTGACGAGCCTTATTCTTCTTCTGTTTCCCGTTCACCGGCGGAAAGTTCTAGTTGTTGGTCAAGGACTCTAGTCCTTTTCCAGATACTGAATTGCATGCAAAACCGTTTTACAGGTCTGACTCATTTGCATGCAGACTGTTAATTCCTTGCCTCTCAGGCAGATGTACTCCGACTTTGAAGGAAGCTCCCATTTAGTTGACTCTGACGACATTCTTTCGGGCAGGCAGTGGATTTATTCTTGTATTCCGTATGGGTTCCAGGGCCCCACAATGTCCCCCATACGGGGACGAGCCCTATTTGAAATAATCTGGCACAACTGGATAATGGTGATTTAAAAAAAAAAGTAGATAAACATTGAATGCCGTAACTACAGAAAGTAGTGCGAATACTTTATGATATTCAATAAGTATTACGCTTTTTGATAAACATCAAAGACTGCTTGAAAAACAAATAAAAAACAAACAGGTGACACTTACTGTATAAGATACAGTTGACTTGCTTCCAAACACTTACACTGCAATCCACTAAGGAATTGATCCTGCTACGAATCATGTGACGTAACTGCTGCTCTCATGCAGGAAATCAAATGATCATCATTAATAAGATTTCAATAGAACCAAGTTCATTTTTGAGAAAAGTTCAGCATCGTCCGGGTTTGAAGCCGCGTCCTTCGGATCCCAAGGCGAGCGTGCTATGAAAACGACTACCGTAAAACATTGTTAATATGAACTCGCTTAAGAACACTCAATTACCATGAAAACATGTTGACCCTGCAGGGGTTTATTAATTGAGATCCCCTGCTAGCCCGCATGTTTGTAACACGAACTCTTGGTTATTCAGTGCTTTCGAACTCTTGCGAACGGGGTTTAGTTAGCTAGTTAGTCATTCCTCTTGAGCCTAGCGGGGCACACAGGACAGAGGTTGTAGGTCTCTAGGTTTGGCATTTCTTTGCCACATGTTTTAGGTCTTGATTGTAGATTAGGCCCATGTTAGAGCCTTTCCTAATGATGGTTATAGGCGGGGTCTCTCTTGGTCTTTTCAGTTTTCTTTTCTCTTCTGGTGTAAATATAAAGGGCCTAATGGAGGCTGTCTGGTCTTATCCATTCTGAGTGCATAGCTGATGTAGTTCCAGTGGCGCTTTTTGTAAAACTGGATACATCATCTTGCTTGGTCTCCTGTCTTATTTTGCGTTCTGCATCAGAAATCTGTCCAGTGGAGATTTAGTATTCTTCTAAGACATCTCTTCTCAAAATGTCTAATTGTTGTTTTCTATCTAGAGCTACCGCTGTTTTGCTGCTACATATTTCAGTGCAAAATTGGAATGCACTACGAAGGATTCCCCTTAATTATTACACGACCATCTGTAAATAACTATTTATTTTTAAACCAATCGACACTAGGTGGGTAATGTAGTCAATATCACACCAGCCGCCTTTACTTCCCAAGGACTATACCTTATACCCGCTTAAAGCTATTTTTGTTGTATGAGATACGTGGCACTTGCGCACGGCTTTATAAAAAAAAAGAAAAAAAGAAAAGAAGAATATAATGCATATTGAATACTGTTTATACAGCCTTTCATATTCTTCTATTTCAGTCTATGTTCTGGCTTCTAGATAGATGTAGCTTCATGGCATAATCGAAACAATAATTAGAACTGATCATAGGTCTAGTGACAAGGATAGATGGCAAATCAGGACCTCCCACGCTTAAGACATATTAAATAAAGTTTCATACAGCCGTTGACATTTTTCTATTTTAGCCCTTGTTACAACTTCCAGTACCACCCCCCCCCCCCCCCCCCCCACCTTTTTCCCACCTTCCCCTTTTCTTCCGCTAAGTCACGATTTCCTTCTAAATAATAAACAGCCTATTTACTCACATCACGTTACCTACACACACCCGCACACACATACATCCTCAATCACACACATGTTGACAGAAATAGCCATCATAACTGCTAAATGAATCATGATCGATATAATAATCATAGAGTCAAAGCCAGACAGGGACAGAGATTGATACCACTGACCGATAATTAGACCGAGGCCGATACATACCCACCGGTTCCTATTACACGATCGTGCTCTTGTGGGGGTTATCAAATTAGCCGGCGAATGATGGATGAGGAGTCCCCGTGTTCTGTGTCTGTCACTGCTATAAGGAAACCGCAACTTACCTCTGGCTCTGTGGACTAGGGGTTGTGAGCACAGTTTCACAATATAGTATTACAAGGGTTTGAAGTCGATATGTTTTGATTTCTACAGCGGAAGTCTTGTTTTTACTTTTATGATCACATCCTTGATACCAAGAATAGACAAGTTCTCACGATGAAACAATTGGATTTTCGAATTTCTTTTTACTTTAATAAAGCTACAGGTTTGACTTTAACTTATTTATTGGCTACCAAAAGTTATGTAGAGTAAATATAAACGAGGTCATGTGAAATTAAATATCATCATCATCATCATCATCATCATCATAAACATCATAATCATCATCACCATCAAGTGCCTTGCCGCCTGGCGTGGGCGATCATGCCTCTCTACAATATTTGGCCTGAAACTGCGTACATAAGATCGTGTGTTGACATCCTTCCATTACATGATCATTCACATCCCGTTCTTTTTAGGACAAAATTTTTCGTTATTTGAAACCCAACTCTGGCTTTTGCCAGGGGCCGCAATTAAGCCTGGCCATAAATATGGCCTAAAGGCTGAACGCGGTTTCTGGGACCTCTCCACGGTGATCCTCACCCACATGGTGGCACGTTGTGTCATCCGGTGTTTATCGCTTGTGTGATGTCCTGGTGGGGTAGAAAGTCAGTCAGTCAGTCACAATTCCATACAATGACAAAAAGGCGGTCACTAATCGTCTCCTGCTATCTTTCTCTGTCTCTCTTTTGGGTAGTCACAACATGTTCCAGTTTTCTTCTTCTTATAACATGACCAAAACTGATGTCTGTCTCTTTATGATGTTTGTCATAAGTTGTCTTCGAGGTCTCGTTATTGCAGAACTTCTGGGCATCTCTTTTTGGTTGACTAAGGATAAAAAAAAGTAAATTGTAAAGATCCCTTTTCACGCCTTTCGGAGCATCGGGCATATGGGCAGAGCGTCCCATATTTTTTTACAGACCATCAGCACTTGACTAAGGATTCTTCGGTAAAAACACATCTCGGAGCCTTCAAGAAACTGTTTGGCCTGTTTATTAATTGTCCAGAAATCAAATCCATATGCTTAAACCGATTCTATATAGCAGGCGATAATTCTTGTCGAAACTTCCAATGAAATGGATTTGTTGCAATGTTCTTCATTTTATAAAATGCAGGTTTGGCCTATCTTTGTTCTGTTCTCGATCTCTGTTGTACATCTTCCCTCGGATATCCTCCATATGCCATTATACTTAAGTTTCTGTCCTTGTCATAAACTAACGCCTTTGACTTACATTATACATTAATATAAATATTACCAATAATTCTTCCCATTATTCAAACAGAGGCAAATTTAATCACTTTCTACCACCACCGTATCTATCAATCCCTGTAGTTCTTTCTTGCCCCGACAAAGACGGTGTCATCAGTATAACGTTGACTGTTTATGCTATGACCACCCACCACAGTTCCTGGCACAACTATGGTAGTTCTCTTTAGATATATTCACTGTATAATGAAAACAAATCGGGTGATAGTACCTTGTCGTACTATAGTACACATCTTTGTGGTACTATAATACACATTATTGTCGTACTATAGTACACATCCTTGAGGTACTATAGTACACATCATTGTGGTACTTTAATACACATCATTGTCATACTATAGTACACATCATTGTGGTACTATAATACACATCATTGTCATACTATAGTACACATCATTGTGGTACTATAGTACACATCATTGTGGTACTATAATACACATCATTGTCATACTATAGTACACATCATTGTCGTACTATAGTACACATCCTTGTCGTACTATATTACACATCATTGTCGTACTACCCTCTTTATGCACTGAAATGTTTCCAAATTGAAACTACGACCACCCAAGGTATACACATCAGACATGTGAATGATAACTGTGTTGCACTAGTTTTTTCATCACCCCAGTCTGTGTGCTCGTGTATGATCACGTCACAACCCTTTGTTTCCCATTCTGATTATTGAAGGACATCAGTGCCTTGAAATGCACAGAAAGTCTTCTCTAAACTGGATCGCCAGCAGGCGATCGTGCTCTGAACTCGGTTAAACATGAAATGTAATCGAAGCTCAAAACAAAGGACCCCGAATCAACAAATGTACCTGAAACGATCACAATACCTGTCCAAAGGACCAGATATCCAGGCCAGTGACTTTTTCAATCTGATTTAGTCAATGCACCGTCAAACTGCTGCACGATGACAATGGGTAATGCGAACCAAGTCAAATTATTATCATGACAGTCCTTTTGTTGTAACTAGTGCTGTATAAATACGTTCAGTGCGGGGCTTCATGGTACAGTGAGTGTTTTTAATGTTGAATAGATTGGTTTTTAATTACCAGATAAGTTAGCGAGTGTGGGCGTGTATGTGTTTGTGTTAGTAAAGCTTTGTAGTGTGCATGAGTGTGTAAGTAAATCTATGTGGTGTCCATACGCGTGTTAGTAAATCTATGTGGTGTGTATGAGTGTCTACGTAAATCTATGTGGTGTGTATGAGTGTGTGAATAAATATATTGGGTGGATGTGTATGCGTGCGTTAGTAAATCTTCAGCCAGCGTGTATGCGTGCGTTAGTAAATCTATGTGGGTGTGTATGAGTGTGTTAGTAAATCTATATGGTGTGTATGAGTGTGTAAATAGAATATGTGGGTGTGTATGAGTTCATTAGTAAATCTATGTGATGTGCATAAGTATGTTAGTAAATCTATGTGGTGTGTATCAGCGTGTAAATAAACATATATGGGTGGAGTGTAGGCGTGCATTAGTAAATCTCAGTAGGCACGCATGCGTGCGTTAGTAAATCTATGTGGGTGTGTGTGAGTGTGTTAGTAAATATACCTGGATGTGTATATGAGATGAGTGTATTCGTAAGACTATATGTGCCTGTGAGTGTGCTAATCACTCCCCTGTGTTTGTGTGTGTGCCATTAATCATAGTAGTATGTTTGAGTTTATGAAGTTAATTGAGTGTATTAATTAGTGCGCTGGGTTTAGTCAGCGTTCGACTGCATATGGCTTGGTACTGAGTGAGGCAATATACATACATGCATTTGCCCATGTGTATTGTTTGTATCTGTGTGTGTGTGCGTGTACGTGTGTGTGTATGTGTATGTGTTTAAGCACCTTTCCGTCTTTCCAGGCTATAGTGTTCTATCGTCTTACAGGATGGTGCTGTGGTCTCAGTTTATGCAGTTGCTATTACTTATGTTATTTTAATTTGCTTTTCAGGACATCATTATTAATATGTAAAGAAAGTAAACCACCCTTGCCTATGCCTTTGCACCCATAAGCAATAATGGGCTCGACTTATATGTTATCGACGAAAATCGGAGCTCGGTGGAAGATGTGGTCACCATCAGGCCGATCGCCTTCACTTCCCATTATTTTACCTGATACCCATTTAAGGCTGGGTCGAGCTTAGAGCCAAGATGTATTTTTGAAAAAGTCCGACTCCGTCAGGACCTGAATCACCGACTAACTGCTACACCATGGCTGCTTCCCGTCATGATGTCGATGATGATAATAAAAATAATTAATATTATTATTATTACAAACTAAAAATGGCTGCGTGTTATCAGAAGCTTGAGATTTTGCACAGAAAATAACATTACAGGATCAAGCATTAACTGCCTAATGAAAGTGCAGCGATATTAAACAAGAATGTATATATATATATATATATATATATATATATATATATATATATATATATATATATATATATATATATATACACATATATACATATTTATATATATAAAACACGTCGAGAATAGTAAATGGTTGATATCATATCAAGTAATAATTTGTCGGTTTGTTCAACTTCAAACTACTACATGAATGACTGACCCCTCAATAACTCGAACAGTTACCCCGTATATACCTTTCAACCTCGTTTGAAGATATAATTAAGACACACGTATAGAATACACAAAGTACTGTCATGATGTACACTGTTGAACAAGTTGGTCGGGGAAGTTGTTTTCAGATAACACTAGTTTGTGGAAATAAAAGCGGTCGTTGAACTGGGTTTAGGAGTTTTAACGAAAACCCTGAACGACATCTACAATACTGGATATATACCTGATGACTTCTTAAGTCTACTTTCATGCCTCTGTTAAAACTATCATTATCACAACAAAACAGTTCAAGACAACCACACTGAACTAGATGTCGAGCAATTCTTATCGTCTCTAGTTAGTGAGCACACAATTCTCAAACGTAAAGTCAAGTCAAACTCAAAGGAACTCATCTCCTAACAACATTCTCTAGAGGTGACTTCAGATTGTTCCTTTCAGCATCATTTTAATGATAGTTTTTCCCGCGGACACAAGAGAAAGCCGGTTGTCCCTTCTACCAGTGTTTACGATAATAAGTATCATTACATAGCAGCAGACAGCTAATGGAAACTGGGGAGTGGTAAGGTGTTGCTCTGGATGACAACATCCCAGAATGACCGACGGTTAACAATGATCCCGCAGCAGGAATAAATTGTTCAGTGGAGAGTCACAGCTAAGTAGCTGTGTACTACTTTACCTTAGAGTCAGGGGGCTTGTTGCTAGCTATTCCATTGACAATGTTCTCTGTGGCACGGTTGATACTCATTGGATTACAGAAGTAATAAAAATATAACACCTAAATACAGCACGCTATTCTTAAGTCCTGGAAATGGAAACCAACGGATTGAAGAACACGCCATAGAGAATCTTACAACGATCGTTGATGAGATTTGAGGTTTTAGGTTTAAACAACAGTTCAAATTCATAGCACACGGGTAGTAACCTATAAGTGCTCCGTTTTTCTCTAACTCAAGTTGAGTCCGAAGAAGCTCAGCATAGTGCACTGGCTCTGTAGCATCGGCGGGGATCCTAAAATACTTTGAGTAGATTTTCAACTCCAAGTTTTGCCCGCGCAGCGCCGTTGGTCTACTCTTAACGTTTTCCAACGGCCAAGGGATTTTTTTTACATGCGCATCAATGCGCACGGGCGTCCGATCTCACTACCCAGAGACGGGGAGAATTACTATAAGTCCATTGTCGACGTGAACAAATCCCAACCTCAAAGGGATTGAACCAAGAACCTCTAGCACTCGAGGCGGACAACTTGCAGGAAGTCCCCTCGATCGTAGATGCGAGAGGCCCCATGAGCGAAATGCGTATCGAACTGATTGTTAATTTGGTTTGAAAAAAATTGGATGTAGTGATCAGCCGCAAGCTTTTTTTCTGATTATTTAAAAAAAAAATGTTTTGAAAGTGGCGAGAGTATTGATGACAACTTGTTAGAAACATAAGACATAGTCATTATTCGGTCATATTATGAGCCGAAGGAAACTAGAGCATGTTGTGACTACTGGGCAGATCTGTGGAAAAACAGGGAAAGACAGCACGAAATGAGGACCTTGTCGTGCTATGATACAGAGAAAGACAGCACGAAATGAGGACCTTGTCGTGCTATGATACAGAGAAAGACAGCACGAAATAAGGACCTTGTCGTGCTATGATACAGAGAGGCGGTCGTATCAAGTGGCGCATAAGCAGAAGATTATTTTAAAGAAAAAAATGTCTAAGTGGTGGCATTTCAAAGACTTAATCTTCCAGAGAAAATCTACAGCACAGTCCTGCGTGAGACGATTCTTGACCTACTTTTGTCATGGTATAGAAGGGTGTCGACACACAAAGTCATACATTCCCTCTGGCAGGAAGTCGACAATGCACTTGATGATGACATCAAACGTATATAATTACATTATTTTACGCGTCACGAGATGGTTAAAAGCTTAAGTTTGTCAGAACAACAGGAAAGATGGAGGAGAAAAAAAAGAAAAGGGAGACGAAGAGACGGCATGTTGGATAGTCTGGCATCTTGGTGTTGAAGAAGATCTGTATCGGAAATGATCAAAAGTACCCCAGATGTAAAATAATGGACAGATATGATCACTACGTCTCACACAACGGACTACCGAAATTTCACTGAAAATAAGACCGGGTCAGATATCAATATTTGCACTAGAAGACTCTTTAGAACTTATTTTCAGGGGACGTCATGTTAAATGCATTATTCATGGACAAAAATTTACTTTTAATCTAGTGCAAAAACCTAGGTTTAATCAATATAAACAGGTATTTTTTTTTGGGGGGGGGGAGAGGGGAGGGGGGATGTATTTACACATAAGCGTTTACCTCTAGTCCATTTGTCCCCCACCTGCCGGTATTTACAAATAATTAATTACTGTTTATTTGAAAGCATCAATAACAGTAATAATATTTAATGATATCTCTTAATACATTTATTACTTTATATATAATTCAGTTTGCTCTTAGTGTGTTTCAGCAGTTTAATTACACATGTCTGTCTTTTCGGCTGACGATCTTAGCAAGGATTGATGATCCCGACTAGCCTGAGAAATCTTGCTTGGTTGTATTTGCGGGTTGTCATATTTGTCGGGTAAATAAGGTATAAGACAAAGATTGAATCATATCTACATGAAGTGACCCAAGCCAAGGCAGGACAGTTATCTACTGGCCTAAGCGATGATTGGTTGATGCACATTTGTGGAACACTGTATGTCAGATAATTCGTAGATACAAATATGTGGAGCATCGTGTGTCATATGCGCCTCTAGCCTGAGCTTATGCAGTAACATTAAAAAGGTCACGAACAAACACATAAGCAGGGGGTGGAAAAAAAAGAGGGTAATGACACTGGGGAGACGGGAGGGGGGGGGGGGGGGGCTGTGGCTACTTGTAATTGCAGGAGTTTAGACAACTTTACGACTTGGCATGTGTTGGTTTACGACCTTGGATTCGTTAGGAGGAAAAAGGACAACATCAGCAGAAGAAGGGAAAGAAATAGAAGAAGGAGAAGACGAAGAAGAAGAAATAGAAGAAGAAGAAAAGGAAAAAGAAGAAAAAGAAGAAGAAGAAGAAAAAGAAAAAGAAGAAGAAGAGAAGAAGAAGAAGAAGAAGAAGAAGAAGAAGAAGAAGAAGAAAAATAAAAGAAGATGACGAAGAAGAAGAAAGCAGAAGAAGAAGAAGAAAAATAAGTAGTAGAAGGTTAGGTTAGTTGCGTATCCTTTACAGGACGTTGCAGAACCAACCCCAACAGCCCCTGGCTGTTGTGTGGTTTTTCTAGGCAAATTTTCGTCCAGTAGTTTGCCATTGCTCCTGGACGGTCGGCTTTCTTGATACTACTGTCGAAACCAACGCAAGGCCCGCAGCTGGGATCGAACCCGGCATCTCCGCATTACGAAGCGTTCGCATCGACTTAGCCAGAGAGCTGACAAGTAATAGAAAAAAAAGGAGAAGAAGGAGAAGAAGAAAAAGAAGAAGAAGAAGAAGAAGAAGAAGAATAAGACGAAGAAGAAAGAATAAGAATAAGAAAAAGGAAGAAGAAGCAAAAGGAAGAAGAAGAAGAAGAAGAAGAAGAAGAAGAAGAAGAAGAAGAAGAAGAAGAAGAAGAAGAAGAAGAAGAAGAAGAAAAAGGAAGAAGAAGAAGAAGAAGAAGAAGAAGAAGAAGAAGAAGAAGAAGAAGAAGAAAAGAAGAAGAAGAAGAAGAAGAAGAAGAAGAAGAAGAAGAAGAAGAAGAAGAAAAGGTAGTGTAGCAAAATAAAAATTGTCGTCTCTCCACTTTTTCCACGTCAAGCATCTTGTCACAGCTGTAACTGTTTTTAAGAACCATAGTAGAAATATTGTCTCTTCGCCGTTTGTTTTCTTCCATCAACAGATGCGATTGACAGCAATGGGCTGTCCCTCCCCAGACATTTCTTGGGCTAGCATGACAAGTTAGAAGGTACGGGAATGAAACACACTGTTTTACTGTTCAGCCTGTGAATCGACAGCTTTTAAAACCTGTTATTTCAACACAATCTGTTCTCATTCATGAATGGTCTCACTAATTTGAAGTGGAGCTGTTGTGTATTAACCGTTTCTTTTTCAGAAAGAATTAAACTATATGGCACAATCATTAAAGGAGAAGGGGGAAGGGATGGGGTAGGGAGTGAACTAAACCCATTTGCGTGAATAAAGGAGTGTGGGTGTAAAACACTTGTTAATACAAATGGAAGCACAACGGGCCTCACAGAATCAAAGAAATTAATAGAGATCCGAACAAACAGGGAAGAGAAATAGAGACCTGTGAATACGTTGAGGAGGGTGTGGAGTGGGCTTCATTGAACGCTGAAAGATATGGCGGGCTGGAGATTATGGCTAGGGTTTAATCTTCACAAGCAGGTACCAGGTGGAAAGAGGAGAAGGAAGAAAGGGAGGGGGAGAAAAGGACAAGAACAAGAAGATGGGGTCGAAGAAGAAGAAGAAGAAGAAGAAGAAGAAGAAGAAGAAGAAGAAGAAGAAGAAGAAGAAGAAGAAGAAGAAGAAGAAGCAAAAGAAGAAAAAGAAGAAAGGGGGAAGAAGAAGGAGGAAGAAGAAGGAGAAGAAGCAGAAGCACTTAAAAAAACAACACATATACAATTATGTAGTAACAAGTATTTGCTTTGCACTGAATGAGCGTAGTGCAAAGACACAAGTACTCTAAGAAGCAGAAATTATATAGTAAATAATGAACCGCATTTCTTATGTCAAATCTATTTGTGTTAGCACTTCTGATGGCTGCCTTATGTTTTTATGTGTATGGTATTGGATATGCAGAGACTATAGTATGTGTCAATTTTCCCACATGGGACAGTGATTGACATTCTGTGTGTTTTTTTGTTAGCAGAGGAGGCACAGGGCAACTATGGGTAGACGCGTTCTCTTTGAAGCTGAAACTAAGATTACAGGATAAATTAAATTGAAGCAAAAAAAAAAAAATCCACTAATTTCCCCAGCCCCGAATATACAATGTAGTCTAGCTATAATTATAGGGATCAAGCAAACTTTTTTTTAGTATGTTTCGTTTTAAACTTGTAGGTGTTACTTTTCCTTAGGAGTAAACAAGACAGGCCCAGAGAGTGACCATGCTGCATGGACAATGCTTGGTTCTCACAATACTGCCTAATTTATGCTATGGAAAGGAGAACTTCCACTCTAGCTATTATAGAGGTTGACTCCTACGTCTTGCATAAACAGAGTGTAACACTATCGTCTAGAAAGAAGGGAAAAGTGTCAAAATAGTGACAGTAGTTTCATCATTATTTTCTCCATCTTCTATCTACTCTGCCAAAGTAGCATTTTAACTAAAGTAAATCTGCGGATGCATCCGCACTTTCATGTCCTAAACGACAAGAACAAGAACGACAAACACCTGAAGTGTCATAAGCCGTAACACCCAGCTTATAATACACACCGATTCATCCGCCTTTATTTGACGTAATGTATGCCAGAGGCTTCTGTGGAAACACTTAAAACCACATAAAACTGAGCATCCCACAGGACAATCTCTGTATTATTGAGCAGCAAAATGGCCAAACACCGCCACCACTAATGAAAACGGTAAAGACGAAGTGTGTCTCTTGTCCCTCTCTAGTGGCCATGTTAACGTGAGTCTAGATGCTTTCATTTTTAAACTGGGTAGATTTAAAAAAAAAAAAAAAATGTATTTATGTTTCTGAACGCAGATATTCTGGTAGCTGATATTCAAATTAAGGACGCCCTATCCCTGACCCCTTTCAGACATCGTTTATATGACTGCTTACTAGCCATTTCTCAGGGCTTTTCTACAGAGCAACGATTTTGATACCCACGATAACATTTGATCAGAGTTTAGGGGGTGGGTGCTTGGAGTGGAGTTTGGGGGGGGGGGGGGGTGTTGCAGTAAAGTTTCGAGGTTTGTAGGTTCATCTATCGAGTTTTAACCATTTCTGAGCCATGTTGTGTAGGACTACTGTTCTTGGCTGTGTTTAGATTAGACGCGGAAAATGCATACTTTCATGTTGTTCTAACTGCACACATAAAGAACATCCTGATTCTGATTGGCAACTTACCGTTTTCCAGGCAATAGTGTTATGTTGCGCAGTGAGAAATGCGTAAAAATGCTAGAAGTCTAAGTCCACATGACAAAATCCCAGCCCCTACCGGGGATAGAACCCGGAATCTCTAGCACTCGGGGCGGACACTATGCCTCGAGACCACGCAGCCCTCTAGTTGGTTGGTTAGATAGTTAATGTATTGGTGGGATGCTACGTTGGTGGATTAAAAAAATCAATTTTTTGGTTGGATGGTTTTTGGTATGGTCAATAAGTTGGTTGGTTGGTTGGATCGTTAGTAGGTTGGTCAATAAGTTGATTGGTTGGATGGTTAGTAGGTTGGTCTACAAGTTTGTTAGTTGGATGGCTAGTAATTTGGTCAATAAGTTGGTTGGTTGGATAGTCAGTAGTCTGGTCAATAAGTTGGTTGTTATGATGGTTAGAAGGTTAGTCAATAAGTTGGTTGGTCGGTTGGATCGTTGATAGGTTGGTCAATAAGTTTGTTAATTGGTTGGATAGTTAGTAGGCTGGTCCATAAGTTGGTTGGTTGGATGGTTAGAAGGTTGGTCAATAAGTTGGTTGTTTGGAGGGTTAGTAGGTAGGTCAATACGTTGTTTGTTTGGGTGGTTATTAGATTGGTCAATAAGCTGGTTGTTTAGTATTTTAGTAGGTTGGTCAATAAGTTAGTTGGATAGATGATTAGTAGGCTGGGCATTAAATTGGTTAGTTGGATGGTTAGTAGGTTGGTCAATAAGTTGGTTTTATTAGTGATAAGTAGAGTGATCAATACGTTGGTTGGTTGGATGGTTAGTAGGTTGATCGATGAGTTGATTGGTTAGTTAACTGATTGACTGATACGTTGGGTGGCAAGCAGACTGAACGATAGTTTGACTAGCTGGCTTTATTGTTGATTAAAAACTGGCTGGTTGATAAACATCAACTACATACGTGCATGGTTACATACATACATACATACATACATGCATAGATACATACATTCATACATACATACATACATGGATACATACATACGTACAAACATGCATGCAAGGATACATAAATACACCACATTCATGTATGGGTACATACATACATGGATACATACATACATACATACATACATACATACATACATACATACATACATACATACATACATACATACATACATACATACATACATACATACATACATACATACATAAATACATACATACATACATACATACATACATACATACATACATACATACATACATACATACATACATACATACATACATACATACATACATACATACATACATACATACATACATACATACATACATACATACATACATACATACATACATACATACATACATACATACATACATACATACATACATACATACATACATACATACATACATACATACATACATACATACATACATACATACATACATACATACATACACATACATACATACATACACATACATACATACATACATACATACATACATACATACATACATACATACATACATACATACATACATACATACATACATACATACATACATACATACATACATACATACATACATACATACATACATACATACATACATACATACATACATACATACATACATACATACATACATACATACATACATACATACATACATACATACATACATACATACATACATACATACATACATACATACATACATACATACATACATACATACATACATACATACATACATACATACATACATACATACATACATACATACATACATACATACATACATACATACATACATACATACATACATACATACATACATACATACATACATACATACATACATACATACATACATACATACATACATACATACATACATACATACACACACACATACTTAAATACTAAACACTCGAAGCCACAAAAAGCAATATGAGAAGCACATTAAAATATATTTGATTCGCACTCATAGATGGAAGCATAGATATGCAGACGCACAAAACATAATAAAAGATTAAAATCTTTAAATGGTAACCATTGCTTTCACTTGTTATGCTACCATGCCTAGCCTATCTCAACAAATACAAACGCGGACGCACTCTCTCGAAAATACCCACCTCTTCCCACAAACACACATACACGCACCAACATAGGCATACAAACACACCCACGCATCCACACACACACCCATCCACACACCCACACACACCAGTGGCGCCAAGCATGCTGGAGAGGCCCTAACATCTATGATCTGTGATATTTTAACCGGCAAGTTTTTATGAAATGTATATAATGCACATTAATCTTGCGGGCGCAAAAACGTTGCCATGTGAGAAATCCTGATTTGATAGATTGTGAAAGGTAGCCACGCATAGGGATTTGGAAACTGCATTTTGTGGACATCTGACAAATTAAGAAAGATTAGGGCGATTCTTATTGAAGACGGCAAGCAAGTCAAGATTGTCGTGGAAATCAATGTAGAAACGGCGATGTGATTGCAAAAAAATGGAGACGATAAATAACTCGCCGAACCAAGCATTAAAATTTATCAAAGTGATTCCACACTAGCACGAATTAGTATTTTTCTGTCGTAATCTGTTTATATTTTGTTTATTGTGTATCCGTTGAATGTAACGTGTGTGTATATATATATACGGGCATCTTTGGCACTACTGCTTATTTATCTGTTTGTCTGCCTGTATTCTGTGTGTATGCGTTCGGCTATTTGCTTGTTCTCTCATTTGGGGATCGGAAAAATGGACGGGCAGAATAACGAAAAAGGCGGTCTTTCCGGATACATGTGAAACTGGAAAAGTGATTAGATAAATTAGTAAGTAAATGTTGTCACATTTCTAGTAACTTGAAATTATCAAATCATCCATTATTCTACGCATTAGAGCAGGACACAATATACTTCGCAGCCACTTGTAGGTAAAATGTAAGACTGGCATCTGAGATGACAGATCACGCCCACAAAGACTGTCCCACTTACAACATTTCAAGGCAAAACTTCTGGCCAAGAGAAACACGGGTGCAAGCCAAACTTTGCGGGTCGGTGATTGATTTATAAAAGACAGTAAAGTTCATGGGTATACAGCGAGTGGAAGTCCTCGGAAAAGATGGAGTGTTGGCATAAAGAACAGCCTTACAGAAATGAACATCAGTCTTAATAGTGCTCCTGACAGAGCTCATCAACGAACTTAACATCTATCCCCGACACTTCGATGAGGTAAAAGGTGGAAGAGAAGAAGAAGAAGAAGTAAATTTCATACTAGAGACAACACTGCAGATACAGATAATCTATTTCAAGCGAACGAAAGAAGAAGAAGAAAAAGAAATTATCAGAGGGATAATAATTGAAGAAAAAAGTGAAAAAGACATGAACTCACAGACTAGACGTGTGCGTCTACAGTTGCTGCTGGTCACTTGGAGCTGCCTAGAGCGCACACGTGCAGTACCTTCTTTCTCATCAGTCTTCTCCCCAGTCACAAGTCACATGATGTCTGTTCTGCCTAGGAGTGACCCCAGTATTCCTTTTCTTTGCTTCATATTAGTGAGTTTGTTTATGATGTCAGTCTCCGGTCGGGAGCCTCCTTTCTGTCTTTTTCAGCCCCCACATAAAGGAGAACAGTGATGGATTTAATAGCCCAGCAACAGGAATACTGCACAGGATCAAGAGTAGTAAATGTCGCATATTTTGGTCGATTTGAAATAATTTTCTAACTCACTATTGGACTGTTTGTCTTCAACAGTTCTAACGTGTCCTCATATCACACACACACACATACACGCACGCACGCAAGCACGCGCAAGCCAACACGCACACAAACACACATGCATACACACACATGTACACACGTACACTCGGTAATCTTCGAAGTATAAACATACACCTACAGGACACTGTGTTAAAATAGCATATCCAATAGAGCGGAGTGAAGAAATAGATTAACGTACTCAGATTAAAGAAATAGATTAACGTACTCAGATTAAAGAAATAGATTAACGTACTCAGATTAAAGGAATAGATTAACGTACTCAGATTAAAGGAATAGATTAACGTACTCAGATTAAAGAAATAGATTAACGTGCTTAGATTAAAGGAATAGATTAACGTACTCAGATTGAAGAAATAGATTAACGTACTCAGATTAAAGGAATAGATTAACGTACTCAGATTGAAGAAATAGATTAACGTACTCAGATTGAAGAAATAGATTAACGTACTCAGAAGCAGATAAAAACGTGAACAAGAAGTAATAGAAGTAAACGCTTTTCTACAGAACAGCCCTATAATAGCTCGTGGCTTAGCATCAGAAGCTCTCCTATCATGTGGGCAGACTGGCTTTATTAGCTGACACAAATGTTCACTACAGCATTAAAGAAAGGAAAGTCTAATTTGACAGGCAACAAGCATTCAAAGTGCCTGTTTGAAATTAAAACGGTAATGCTAGTGGCTGTGAATTATGCCGGGATATATCACTCTTAAGCCACGTAGCGAAAATGTATGAAAAGTTATTACCACAGGGAGTTTGACTTATAGCTGAACAACAACTGAGTGCTATTATGTAATGTTATCTCGAATCGCCGTGGCGTTGGCGGATAGACATCTGTCTGCGAATTGAAAGGTCGTTGGTTCGCGTCTTGATGGAGCCGCGATTTTTTTTCTCTCCAAAAATGACCTTGACTCCCAGGTCGACGCAGCTTTAAGTGGGTACCAGGTGCAGTACTTGAAAGTAGGGCTGTACCGAATATTCGCTTCGTATTCACTTTGGGGCCGAATAGTGGACCTAATAACTATTCGGTATTCGGCCGAATAGTTGCGGTCGGGCCGAATACGAATAGTGGTTACCTTATACCCGTTTCTGGACTGGTGGAAAATAAACATATCAAGATTTTCCACCTTGGTTCATACTGTCAAGCGTTACTTTGTGCATCACCTACGAGCGTACCAAGTTAGCGTCTGTTTAGTACAGCTGGAAATACCTTCAGTGAGACAAGAAGCTGCCCTAATGCTGACAACATGGAACGATTTGTTTTAAAGCTAATGCCGCTTTTACGGATTTACTTAGCTGTCAGTGACAATTTACAAGTTGAGTTACTTGTTATAAAACTAAGATTACTTTTATTCCTATGTATTGGTTACCACAGACTGACTGACTAAAGGATGCAAAACATTAAATGTTTTTAAATGTTTACTATTCTGTACTAAATTTGGTGAAGTAAAATTTCAGCGTATATTTGACATTAAGGATTTTTTTTTTAGATCTATTTTATACACTATTCAAATGTGGAAGAATGGGCCTCAGTTTGAATAGTGGGCTAAGACAGAAGTAATGGTGGTATCAAAGAAAATAATTATTCCCAAATGTGTAATAAAAGTAAATGGTTTTATGTTGGGAGAAGCACATAAATTTAAGTATCTGGGCACATGGATAACATTAAATGAAAGATGAATTACTGAAATAAGAAACAGAATAGGACAGGCAAAAACTGCATTATATTTTTGTCATTGACGGTTAGTAAACGAATTCTTGCTTGCTACATACATCCAGTTTTAACATATGGCTGTGAGTCCTGGACAATCAGTAGGCAGTCAAAACAATTTCTTGAAGCCTCAGAGATGTGGTTTTACAGAACAATGCTTAAAATACCTTGGAAAGCCCAAAAAAAAAAAAAAAAAAAGCAACCGAGAAGTTTTGAAAGAGGCGGGAGCCCGAAGACAACTACTCACAGACATCAGAAGGAGACAGTCATCATTTTTTCGGTCATTTTATATTGATTTAATTTGATTTGATTCAAGAACCGACATCACAGCACTCAGGGAATTTCCATAAGCGATCCGTCCCCATCTTCAGCAGCCAGCGAAGAGTTCCGATACTAATGGTGCCAGTAGCATTCGGATTAAACGTCCGTCTTGCCTTTCCCCTGAGTCTCCAGCATCTGCCAGAGCCTCTCGAAACTCCCCCTGAATCAATCTCACCAGACTGGTGATCCATCTGCTCCTCCGAACTGTACACGCTCTCCCACAGGGCACTAACCACGTCCACCTTATCATCATCATCATCATCATCATCATCATCATCAGTTCTCGTTACGCCTAGTGGCACATGCGGCTTCAGAGAGGACTTTCCATGCTTTCCTGTCCTGTGCAATCTTTAGTGCAGTTTTCCATGTCAAAGATGCCGCACTCAGGTCACTTTCCATCGTTCGTCTCCATGTTGTTTTTGGGTGCCCCTGTTTTCTCTTTCCCTCTGGTGTCCATGTGAGAGCTGTTTTGGCAGGTATATCAGGATTCATTCTCATAACGTGGCCAAGCCATTTCCATCTTCTCTTGGTTATGATACTGTCTAAAGTTTCTTGGTTTGTGGCTTGAAGTAGTTTAGTGTTTGAGATTGTATCTGATAATTCTACGTAGACATGTGTGGCGGAAGGTGGACATCTTTTTTGGTCATTCTCCAGCATTCCGCTCCATAAAGAAGAACTGGCAAAATGATGCTCTTGTACAGTCGGAGTTTCGTTCCTCTGCAGTAATTGTTGGATTTCCAGATTTGCCTCATCCTTCCAAAAGCAGCTCTAGCTTTGTTCAGACGTGACTGTATGTCTTCCTCTGTCCCTCCCAGTAGACGTCCACCTTATCATGTATCAGTATTCCTCCAAGTTGTGCAGAGCCAGCCAGTCTGTCCGCCTGTTCATTTCCTAAAACACCGGCGTACCCCGATGAAAAAATCCAGACAATACTCCTCACCCGTGTCCTCCGCATGCCACTCTGCACGAAGCATACCTGTTCTTATCTTCGTTAGCATGCTTTCTGAGTCAGTTACAATCACGATGTGTGTGTGTGTGTGTGTGTGTGTGTGTGTGTGTGTGTGTGTGTGTGTGTGTGTGTGGTGTTCTCTAGCCAGTGGAAAGCTGCAGTGACCGCCTCCACCTCCATTCTTAAACTGGATGTTGTGGTATCATATGTTAGGCTTTCCTGCACCAAACGTCGAACATTAACTTTTGCTAAGAATCCCCAAGCACTTCTTTTGCCTCTTGACACTGTACCGTCTGTGTGAATGATCAAATCCTCCGAACGAGCATTATCTTGAATTAATTGCTGAATTTCCACCTCCGTTGCACTTTCTGGCCAGTCTCTGAATTCCCGGCTTAGCATGATTATGACTCTACACAAGTCAAACTATTCAGGTGGCACATTGACCCACTCCTTTCCTAACATAATGTTCTCAAGGATGCAAACCTGTCTGATTGTGTCTTCTTCCTGATCCATCCATAATCCCCCTCTTATCAGCCGCTGACCCTTAACTGCACCCAGAGATTCGTGCAAAGTGTGGTCTGTGTCTGCAGCTACCCTGAGATACGACTTCGCCTGCAGCACCTTGTGCCTACCTGCAATCGTCGGCAAACCAATGATGTATCGCATACACACCACTGCGGTGTCTCTGGTGCAACCCAGAATGATCCGCATAGCCGCGTTCTGTATGCGCTCTAGTTTGGCCATGTTATAAGATGAGGGAAAATGGAACATGTGGTGACCACTGGAAAGATATGTGGAAGGAGGGATAGAGGAAGACAACGAGAGAAGATTCTTGATAGTCTTGTTGCATGGCAGCGAGGTGTGTCAGCACACGAACTAATACATGCTGCAGGAGATCGCAGATTGTGGCGAGGCATAATCACCCATGCCAATTGGCAAAGCACGTGATGATGATGATTCACTATTCGTATTCTTATTCGTATTCGGCCGAATAGTTGCTCCAACTATTCGTATTCGACCGAATAGTAAAAATCACTATTCGGCACAGCCCTAGAAAGTAAAGGCGGCCACATCATCCACCAAGTGCTGATCGGTCTATAAAATTATAGGTCTAGCCCTTAATTTCCAATACGCCTTGCGTTATGTTATCACAGTGAACGTATATGCACATAAGTTATTCCCCTGTGTGCTCAGTCTTCCGATGCAGCAGCTACTCCAAGGTACTTCTACTAATTGTTCTCATGAGAAATTCATTATACTATCTCTTATCTCGGCATAGATGGGCTTCACCATGCTTTACTTCCATGTCACGCAATCGGGTAAGTGTCAGAAATTACTCATTATTCACTAGCCTAGTTGATGCTATCTGATTTGTCCACGCTTCTTCTTACATGCGTTGGTGTATTGCTTGCCAGTTGGTCAGCTCGCTTATTATCCTTTACGCCCGCAAAACAAGGTGTTTAGATCCAGGTAAGAGAGGTTAAGTGCGATTTTCGAATGCTTTCTACCCATTCAGAGCGCATACCGCCTATTGATATCTTCTGAAGCATGTTCATGGAATCTGATAAAATCATTGCCCGTGTACCAAGAGGTGAGGAAAAGACGCTGGCGTTGGATAGGACACACACTGAGAAAACAGGACAGCATAACTTGAATGTCTTTGCATTGGAACCCACAGGGGCATACGAATAAAGGAAGGCAAAAAAAAAAAAAACACACGGAGAAGAGAGCTGGAGAACGAAGTTAGAAAGATGGGGGGGGGGGGGGGACGTGGGGAGAGCTCCATGCAATGGCGAATAATAGAACTACTTGGCGTGAGTTGGTTAAGGGCCTATGCTCCATTGGGGGATAGAAAGGCAGAAAAAGAAAGAAGAAGAAAGAAGAAGAAGAAGAAGAAAGAAGAAAAGAAGAAGAAAAGAAGAAGAAGAAGAAGAAGAAGAAGAAGAAGAAGAAGAAGAAGAAGAAGAAGAAGAAGAAGAAAAGAAGAAGAAGAAGAAGAAGAAGAAGAAGAAGAAGAAGAAGAAGAAGAAGAAGAAGAAGAAGAAGAAGAAGAAGAAGAAGAAGAAGAAGAAGAAGAAGAAGAAGAAGAAGAAGAAAAAGAAGAAGAAGAAGAAGAAGAAGAAGAAGAGGAAAAGGATGCATTATTTGCACTATTAAAGCTATTGAATATAAATAGAAACTGAATATTATGTTTGTAGATCATGGAATAGCTCTCGATACATTAAAAAGAAACAAGTCATGGAATGTTTTTGAAGGTTTGTTTTTTTCAAATTATTGCTCAACGATATCTCTGCCCTCGTGCAAACTGTTCTGTCTAGAGCAAAGATGTTAACTTTTAGTATTTGTAACCATGAGGTTGACTTTTAAAATCTGTTACATCCAAGTGAAATGTGGCTATCTTGAGTTCACTTTCCCAATCTACAACCATGAAATCATGGAGTTAACTTACATTATCTGGGACCCCAATGTCGCCCTACACTACCTCTAGCACCAAAGTTGCCTTACACTTCCTCTAGCACCACAGTTGCCTTACACTTCCTCTAGCACCAAAGTCGCCCTACACTACATCTAGCACCAAAGTTGCCTTACCCTTCCTCTAGCACTAAAGTTGCCTTACACTTCCTCAAGCACCAAAGTTGCCTTACACTTCCTCTAGCACTAAAATTGCCTGACACTTCCTCTAGCACCAAAGTTGCCTTACACTTCCTCTAGCACCAAAGTTGCCTTACACTTCCTCTAGCACCAAAGTTGCCTTACACTTTCTCTAGCACCAAAGTTGCCTTACACTTCCTCTAGCACCAAAGTTGCCTTTCCCTTCCTCTAGCACCAAAGTTGCCTTACACTTCCTCTAGCACTAAAATTGCCTGACACTTCCTCTAGCACCAAAGTTGCCTTACACTTCCTCTAGCACCAAAGTTGCCTTACACTTCCTCTAGCACCAAAGTTGCCTTACACTTTCTCTAGCACCAAAGTTGCCTTACACTTCCTCTAGCACCAAAGTTGCCTTACACTTTCTCTAGCACCAAAGTTGCCTTACACTTCCTCTAGCACCAAAGTTGCCTTACACTTTCTCTAGCACTAAAGTTGCCTTACACTTCCTCTAGCACTAAAGTTGCCTTACACTTTCTCTAGCACCAAAGTTGCCTTACACTTCCTCTAGCACCAAAGTTGCCTTACACTTCCTCTAGCACTGAAGTTAACTAATATTATCTAAGGCCCTACAGTAACTCATACTGTCAGGGATCTTTAAGTTAACTTATACTGTCCTATAGCTGCTTATACTTCGGAGGACCCGAAGTTAACTTATACTGTCCTGAAGTTGCCTTATACTTCTGAGGACCTAAAGTTAACTTATACTGTCAGATATCTTGAAGTTAACTTATACTGTCCTGAAGCTGAATTGTACTTCTGAGGACCTAAAGTTAACTTATACTGTCAGATATCTTGAAGTTAACTTATACTGTCCTGAAGCTGAATTGTACTTCTGAGGACCCGGGGTTAACTTATAATGTCAGGGATCTTTAAGTTACCTTATAATATCTTAAACCCTGAAGTAATCTTTTTGTGTGTGTCCGAAACCCTAAAATCATCTCTTCTCTCTCTGGAGCCACAAAGTTTGCATTTAATCTTAGAGTTTTGAATGTTGTCATTAAAACCCTGAGGTAAACTATTTATATCGTGAATCCAGAAGTGTTATGGTCGTGCTTATGTGCGTGGCACTGTATCCAGCAGTGTTGAAGTTGATTAGCTTCTCTTCGGAGATGTGGAAAGTGAAATTTAAGTAGGCTGCCAATTACCCGTAGAGGACCTAGGTCAACTCCACCTCTGCGCGGTGCACGCCGGAAAAGTCAAGCCGCGAGATTTCAGGCTAACAAGGCCTGGAAAGAGGCGGGCACCAACAGGGCCAGATTTTTATCCTGAGCCTCCACGCGACGGGCCTAGCAAGCCGGCTGCTGTTTTTTTTTTTACTGCTACAACTCAAGAAACACTGAATTATTATGGGACAGACCCTTTTGAACATCAGGGCGGCAACGTTAAACGAGAAAGGCAAACGTTAAGGATAGCTAAACAACACTAGAAGAGACAGGGTTACGAATAACAGCATTAGAGAGAAATTTTGAATAAGACCATGTCTGGATTAGACTGAACGACAATGAATGAAATGGTTCGACTATGTAGTGAAAATGCAACCGGACCAGACTGCACATGCGACTTTTTACATTAGAACATCTGTGAGGAAGGCGATAGGAAGACCAAGAAAAAGATCGATAAATGGTGTAGCTAAAACCAGTAAAAAAGATTAACACATCCATCACTCAAACCATCCAACAAGCACACTAAAAAAAAAAAAAAAAAACACGATACTGGGCTAAAAATTGTTAATAGTTTGATGACAAAAGAAAGAAGAACCCATATGTTAATTTATACTATCTATAACCCCGAAATTAACATTTTCTATCTTGAATCCTGAAAATTAAGTCATACTGTTTCGAGCCTTGAAGTTACCTTTTCTATCTAGTGCCATGAAGGTAACTTTTTGTCTGGAACCACGAATTAAACCTTTTGTTTATCTGGAGCCTTTGAGTTAACCTTGTCTGAAACTCAGATGTTGACTTCATCGATCTGAAACCCTATGGTTAATTTTCTCTATTTATAATCCTGAAATTAACTTGTTCTATCTGCAACCACAAAGTTGACCTTTCCTATCCTCTCTGGTGCTGTAATTCTGATCATGAAAATAGTTTACCGGAAGTCTGGCCCTCTCTTCAGCATCATCCAATGCTCCAAACGCTGGGGGATGTTTAGCGGTTCTCTGCCATCCACTCCTTGCCCAGGACCAGCACTTCAGCGATGATAGCAAGGATCTATTTTGGTTGACAGGCATTGATGTACGGAGTCGACAGACATACTTGCAGCCGTTTGTTTGGGCCCAGCAGGAAATTGTGAGTGGGGGTGGGGGAAAATGAGGTACGAGTGCCTAGAGCAGCTTTAATGATGTTTTAAAAGCCTCGTTAATCTAAAATAATATTATTCAAGCAAATATCATCATCATCATAAACGATTGATTGAAAAATTAATTGATTATCATTTATCCGTTTTTCTAGACGATAGTGTTTTACTGCACTATGAGGAGACATGGGACTCCTGCCACGGCACAGCCGCACGGCCACAGCACGCACCACGGCCACAGCCGCCACCACGGCCACAGCCGCCACCACGGCCACAGCCGCCACCACGGCCACAGCCGCCACCACGGCCACAGCCGCCACCACGGCCACAGCCGTAGTGGTAGTTGGATTAACCGTGTCTCTTTTTGTGAAGCAGTCTGTCTTAAACACCCTTACTACGTTTTGTCAAGCTGTAACTTGATCATATCTTGGTGCCTGTATTATTTTATTGAATAACCCCAACACTTGTGTCTTTAGCTATTTCACCTTATGGTCAGGCGCCTGCTAAAATTAGCGGAAACCGTAGCTATTAGGATGTCTAATTCCGCATTATGTAAAAAAAAAAAAAAAAATTATACGTGCAGTGTTTTATGAGATTAAATGATTCAATTAAAACTGAGTGATTTTTACTTTATTTATTTGTGTGCTTTATTACACGTTGATGTAAACTGTTCAAGAGTGTACTTGATAATGTAGCGTGAAATGTGCCAGGCAATAAGTTGCGCAATATATTGTTTGTGTCCTCTTTATTTACATGTACAAAGGGAAAACAATGTATTAAATTTCAGCTAACGACTGCGTTCCATGCGTAGGCTGTCATGATGTTGCTAACATATCTTGGCATTCTCAGTTTACTTTGTTTTTTCAAAACTGAACTTTCTATAATTACGAATTCCAGACGCTAACGCAGTTACAAGACAGCGGAGAGAAACTTGCTAAAGATTGCCGGTATATTCGAGGTTAAGATAATGTTACACTTCATGGTCGGCTCTGTGGCAAAGTCGATGCGAACGCTTCGTAATGCCGGGATACCATGTTTGATTCCAGCTGCGGGCCATGCGCCTTGCGTTGGTTTCGACAGTGGTATCATGGGGCCGACCTCCAGGGGCAATGACAAACTACTGGACGTAAATTTGCCTAGAAAAACAACACAACAGCCAGGAGCTGTTGGGATTGGTTCTGCAATGTCCTGTAAAGGATACGTAACTAACCTTATACTTCATGGGAACAGTCAGTAAAGGTACCTCAGGGTGGCTGCCGCATCCCTGGGATGATAGACGAATCACTTTTTAAATATTGGACTGACAACTCTTAGTCAGCATTATTGTAGTGCCAATGCAATTATTAAAACTCGGATTATTTATTGTTTGCACAAGCCTGGTGCGGCGTCCGTGGCTAAGGCGTTGCGAGTCCGTCTCGTAATCCAACGTACCGCGATCGAAATCCACTGCGGGCTGCATGAATTTTTATCGTGGTATGCGACGTCCCAGGTCGACCCAGCCTCATATGGGTACCAGGATGGCTGTCCTTTGGGAAGTAAAGACGGCCGGCGTATTGCTGACCACCGAGTGCCGAATGGTCTGTAAAAATATGGGTGCTCTTCCCATGCCCGATGCACCTAAAGGCGTGACAAGGGATCTTTACTTTACTTTACAAGCCTAGTCCCTCGATGTTTCACAAATAACCACCTATTTGCTTAGAAAAGCAATTTCTTGAGAAATTTTTGGGGAGTTTCAATGCTGATAAAGAAAAACTTTTGGCTAAGGTAATTACGTGTAAACCTGGGCCCATCCGTTTAAAAGACATTCAAGGGAGTGGCATTATCAACAGTGAACAAGAAAAAAGAAATCAGGACAACTCCTTCAGATGAAAAGGTTATAATCACTGTTTTGGGGACATGGGAGGTGTTATTCTTGTGGATGTCATGCCAAGAGAAGAGACAATAAATATGCAAGCTTACATTAAGACATTAAAAAATTAGGAAACAGTCACCAAAATTGTGTTGGATTGTACCACCTTATCCACCATATAGTTCTGATTTAGCAACCTTTGATTTTCGTTTGTTTGGCTACATGATCATACAAAATCTGGTGCGAGTTAGGAATGCACGTACTGTTTTGGCGCTATCATAAAACGGTACGAATTAATGTTTATTGTGTTTAATAACACTGATGTGCATATACACTGTGTAAACATTTCATGCTTTTTGAATACACAGCTCATGAGAAAATTTACATGGTGCAATATTTTCTGAACGTCCTGTACATGATTAGGTTTCACTCGCATGTACAAGTTAACGTGTTATTATACTTGACTATAATTACTGTAAACAATTTAACTATTGATAAAAACTCATAAAAAGGAGTAGAGATATCAGTGTAAAGAACCCCGAAAACGTGTTTGTTTCCTGTAAGGGTTGTGTGTTTAGCTCCTGTCGAAACAGTAGGCTCACGAGTTTGCTACTGTCATTACTACTTGCTGTTAACTTCGCCTATGCCTGCATGAAAAAAAAAAAAAACGAACAAGACCCAAGAATAGCCATCGAATCAGCTAGCGCGCTTAGAGCAAATATTTCCTCTTCGTGCATAATTGAATTTTCAACGTTTAGCAGTACAGATTTACACGAGAGTGGCTAGATAATTAGCAGCCATTCTGCTGAGTAAAATAGATGTAAGACATGGCTCCTGCATTATAAGTGAAAATAGAAAGTAAGCAGAGAAAATAGGGCATGTGTGTTTTAGAGATAAAACGATGTAGGAATCACCCATAGGATCCATATTGAAAGCAGCTTCAATTCGAGGCTGAAAACAATGTTTAAATCGGTAGAAGTACTGTGGATCTGGCCCAAGGGAGCCACATTGAAAGAGAAGCTATGGGGGAACCGGTGGCGACCTCAAACGCACAATCCTATTTGTGACCCAGACGGGACTCAATGTTTAGCATGACTGATGTCGAACGCAGAAGAAGAAGAAGGTAGAAGTACATATTTAATCAATGTTCATTGGAAACGTTTAACTTCTCATTATTTGTTCACCCATCCCTTCACTGGACTGCGGGATATCTTAAAACCGTAAAAAAGAGACGGGCGTGAAGGGTAAAGAGGTAATATTATTGTGTTATAGGTGATGAGGTCTTTACCTCCCATTTTAGGCAGAGTCGACCTGTGAGCCAAAGTCAATTAAAAAATCAGTCTTGATCGATAAGGATTTGAACTCTTGACTATCGGCTTGGCAGGTATGCGTCTAGCCGCAGCACTACTAATTTTCAATTCTAATGATATTTCACTTTCAGTAAATTATAATAGAAATTATAGAACGAAGTGAAATGTATTCGAAAAGAAATGCCCCAAGAAACTCAATAACATAAAACTCGAATTAATTAATAAGGGGTCAAGAAGTCAATGAATGATTGCCTCTAGGCAACCACTTGTATTACCAGTTACAGGTTATCAGGGCATATCCTCAACAGAAGACAGCAGAGAATTGCCAAACAGGCACTGTAATGGACACGCAGGCCCGTCTTACATTCGGTCTTTCCAAACACTCATCTTTCACAGAGCAGTTGTATTTGATCAATGAAGCATGCTATGTTAAAAAAAAATAATATGAATATTATGAATATCAAGAAAAAAGAATGGGTGGTAAAATGCATGCGCACACTCACGTGCGTACATATACATATGTAACCCATAAACACACGTACCCATATTCACATGCCCACTCAGCCACTCACTCAGTCACTCACTCAGTCACTCACTCAGTCACTCACTCACTCACTCACTCACTCACTCACTCACTCACTCACTCACTCACTCACTCACTCACTCACTCACTCACTCACTCACTCACTCACTCACTCACTCACTCACTCACTCACTCACTCACTCACTCACTCACTCACTCACTCACTCACTCACTCACTCACTCACTCACTCACTCACTCACTCACTCACTCACTCACTCACTCACTCACTCACTCACTCACTCACTCACTCACTCACTCACTCACTCACTCACTGACACATTTACCTTACTCGCTCACACACATACATACATACCAACAATCACACCCACATACTTACATTTATACATTCATACATATACACACAAACGCAAGTAATTCACACACATACAAACACATATATACTCACATATACATTCACGGAAGTTTTTTAGGCGCGACGGATTGTTATTATCGAATCATTGGCGGTGGCTTTCGTCAGTGATGGATGTGCTTAAAACGTTCAAAACGAGATCCATACGACACCACTACACTACATAAGTGTTTTGGGAAATCCCCTACGAAATCTTGCAAACTGACGAGATGGGGTAACTTTCGTGAGTTGTACCTCATTTTCTTTAACTATACCAGGCAGTGTCGGGTAATAAAGCTAATTATACACAAACCATGCATTAAAGAATGTAAATCCTTACCAAGAAATGGAACTTAAGTCTCCCGCATAAGAATCCAGCGTTCATAACCGTTCAGCCAGCCGCTACTCGAAAGGGAAGATGGATTCTCCAAAAGCAGTCAACGAGGTACTTGAAAATAATGATACAAATATCAGTGTTCAACTGGTGCATTGGCACACACACACACATACAGACACACACACACACACAAACACACACACTTGACAATAATAATACAAACATCAATGTTCAATTAGTGCATTGTCACACACACACATACACACACACACACACACTTGACAATAATGATACACACATCAATGTTCAACTAGTGCATTGTCACACATATACATACACGTACACACACACACACACACACACACACACACACACTTGACAATAATGATACAAACATTATTGTTCAACTGGTGCATTAGCATACACACACATACACACACATACACAATCACTTGACGATAAAGATACAAACATTAATGTTCAACTAATGCATTGGGACACACATACAAATACATACACACACACATACACACACACACTTGACAATAATGATACAAATATCAATGTTCAACTTGTGAATTAGCACACACGTTTATACACATACACACACACTTTACAATAATGATACACACATCAATGTTAAACTGGTGCATTGTAAGACACGTTTATACACATACACACACACACACACTTGACAATAATGACACAAACATAAATGTTTAACTCGTGCACTGGCACACACATACACACACACATACACTTGACAATAATGATACAGTTATCACTGTTTAACTGGTGCATTGGTGTGTGTGTGTGTATATATATATATATATATATATATATATATATATATATATATATATATATATATATATATACAAATATCAATGTTCAACTGGTGCATTAGCACACACATACACATACACGAACACTAGACAAAAATGATACAGCCATCACTTTTGTTTTCAACTGGTACATTTTAGAAGGTAATAATGCAACCAAGCAAAACTTACAATCACTCTGCTAAAGCAGCCAGAAACAGTCAGGCACAGATCAAATCTGTCTGTGCTTGTTTGCTTGGATCGTTTTTGACAAGAGATTCAGTTTTTCAGTGTAGGATTACCAGGTCAATTGTGAGGTTCTGTGACTGTAAGGATAATGTAGATTGTTTGTTTGTTTGTTTGAGTATTCAGAAGCCGTGAGTTGTTAACCCTTAGGCTCGGTATTATGAATATCGCAACCTTTCGGCCTTGATTCCTTTGCCAATACCGTAAATCTGGGAGAAAATGTGGCTTTCCCGCCCACCCCCGGGATTGAACCCGGACCACAAGGAGTTCGCCACCCGGTCTCTGCGCAATTCGGTTTAGCCAACTATGCTAAAGAACCGGGCGGATAATGTAGATAATGAAGTAGATTTATATTTGACCGACGGAGGAAGGGATCTTCTGCAGTAGATGACAGCGTTTTCTGGAAGCCGTAGTAAGATTAGGAGAGGCTTGAATCAGGGCAAGATATGCAGGTGACATTGGAATTTGTAACAGAAAGGGGTGACCTTTGTGTTTATGGGTCTCTTCAGTGGCGTAGTAAGGTCAGGGGGAAGCCGGTGAGAAAACTATTTTGTCAACCCCTTCCCATCAATGCTCATTAGTATTTTTTTTTTTTTTTTGTTAAACACATGTTTTTATCATTTTGTCAACCCCCTACTCCCCACGCCCATTGGTATCCTTTTTTTTTAACAACGAGTGTTTTTATCATTTTGTCAACCCACTCCTCCCCACGTCTATTGGTATCCTTTTTATTTAAAAACAAAACGAGTGTTTTTATCATTTTGTCAACCCCCTCCTCCCCTTATGCACACTTTTTTATTTAAAAAACATGTGTTTTTATTTTGTCGACCACTCAGTGATGACACTTGGGGCGGTTCACCCACCTCTTCATACAAAAGAGAGTTGGGTGTGTGGGAGAAGAGCGAGAGCAAGAGAAAGAAGAGAGAGAGAGAGAGAGAGAGAGAGAGAAAGGAAGATAGAGAGAGAAAGAGAAAGAGAAAGAGAGAGAGAGAGAGAGAGAGAGAGAAAGAGAGACATACTGTGCATGTTTTTGTTTTTAACGGTAAAACCAAACATTAACTTCCACGCCAGTTTTAACAACTACTAGTGCAACAACGACCAACACCAGTAGCAATACATCTTAAATAACTTCACAAACCTCTTACAACACTAACAAACCTCTTACAACACTAACAAACCTCTTACAACACTAACAAACCTCTTACAACACTAACAAACCTCACAAAAATCTAAACATAACAACATCAGTAACAACCCTAACAAAAATTTTAACTATAACAACGAATCTTCTTCTTCTGTTTTCAGCATTTCCAAGCCCTTGAGGTTCATTGCTGCAGATATCACCCGACTCTATTCATCTCACTGGCTGGCATTTTCTTTTCAGTTGGTGACACCAAGTGTTTGCAGATCTGTATGGATATTATCTCTCCATCGTCTTCCCGGTCTGCCTCGTGGTCTACAACCATTCATCTCCCTAATGTATACAGTTTTTACTTCTCGGTCATCTGTCATTCTTTAAATATGCCCCAACCATTTCGGTCTATAAGCTCTCACGATGCCAGTGATCAGTGGTGATTTAAACAGATTATAAAGGTCTGGCTAAGCTATGAGGAGGAGACTTCATGCAACTTCAGATGAGTAGAGATGTAAAGCGAACGAAAAGTATATCAGCGAGCTTTCCCATATAACAAACACAAACAAAACGTGAATGTTGCGGCTATGGAGCCTTCTACAGCAGATACATAGAATAGACAATACTACTCAAATACACAATATAACTTATCTTAGTTCTTGTGGCAGCAGGATAGATGTTAAGACAATCAAAAATCATATTATTAGAGACCGATCTACAGCCAACCTAGATACAGTGCCCACCTTACCCACAACACTGCAAACAACTGGCTGGGATGATTTTTGTAGTGGATTGAGACACCCCTGGTAGCTGTCAGATCTGTCCAGATAGACTCTATGGTGTCACTTATTTGTCTGCTTAATGAAGTTGACAGTCCAGAGTATTTACCTTTGTTATCTCCATTAAACAATGATTATTATTATGAATTCAGAGCTGTCATTGTCTGATCATTCCCGGTTATTATAGAGAATAGTTTATGATAGTATTCAAACCTTGTTAGATTCTTTACATGTTATTATTCGACTGTTATAGGTTTGCTACCTAGTCTGGTGCTATTAAATAGTGGGAGTGACAGACCAAGTTGCGCCTAGGAATGATTAATTCTGTAGAGTCATAATTTGTGTCGCCTCACTCCTGAAGTAGGTTGAATGTCTATTGGCAACCGCGGGATTCCACCTAAACCAATGCGAACCAACATTTCAGCGTAACTTCTTCAGAGTTATTTTGTTGGTTCTTTAGGGGAAGCCATAATAAAGGCACATGACGACAACTGTCTTATGACATTAGTGTGTAATTTAGAACCGACATCACATCACACGGGACATTCATATCAGCTCTCGATCCCCATCTTCAGCAGCCTGCATAGAGTTTCTGTTCCAAAGAAGGCATAGAAATAGGAGAGTGGCATTCAGGTGAAAGATCAGATGGCTGCGATGATTTTTTTTTTTTTTTAAACTAATGTTTATTTGAGGAAGAGGAAGGCCAAGGAGAAGATGGGTGCAGGATGTGGCAGATGATCTCCAGATGGGTGTATCAGACGCAGGACATCTTGCTCAGGATAGGAAGGTTTTCCGGAGGGTTGTTATGGCAGCGAGGTTCCGCGAGGGACATGCTACTGAATGAATGAATGAATGTTTATTTACCATTCATGATATTATTATTATTATTATTATCGTTAAAATCATTATTAAGATTATTGTTATTTGTATGTGTTGTATTTTAGAGACTTTAGAAAGACAGGCTCTTTGAGGCACTCCACTCTTCTACAAGCAATTTTGTAAAGGCGCAGCGGCCTCTCTCAACATTCATTTCTTTCTGTCGGCACTCCAGGGTCAACCAATCTAAACATATTCACCCGGAAAAGTTCAGGGAACTAAAGGCACTCAGTGTAATGTTGGTGATATTACCCATTAAATGGGAACAGTGATAGCGTGTTGGTGAGACGCTTACTTGTCGACCTCCATATCTTGGTTTGGCCTTGTTGGTTTGGCCTCGTTGATAGGACCAGACACGAGCCTGGTCATTGTATAGTGTTGTGATACGCAATCACATACTATTATGAAATACTATTGGAATTAAGCCCTGCACTATGGTTCTGAAACCTGGATAGTGAAAAAACGTAATGTGAAAGATGATTATGGGCTTTCCCGTCTGGGTTCCGTGCCCCTTGTGGAGTGCAAACAAAAAATAGACCAAGCGTTCTTCCAACAAGTATGTCGTAGGAGTAGATTAAGTGAGGGCATCCTTCCAAGTCGGAGTGCATCTGCCTGAGAGGCAAGGAGCCATGATTCTGCATACAAATAAGTTAGATCGGTGAAAAGGATGTGCACGCAACACTTAGGTTCTGCGACATGACTGAAGTCCGGATGTGGACGAACACCTGCTACTTTCTACCGGAGTTTACAGCCAATGAACGCGAAGAAGAAGAAGAAGAAGAAGAAGAAGAAGAAGAAGAAGAAGAAGAAGAAGAAGAAGAAGAAGAAGAAGAAGAAGAAGAAGAAGAAGAAGAAGAAGAAGAAGAAGAAGAAGAAGAAGAAGAAGAAGAAAGAGAGTGCAGCTTCGGTATGTGGACGCACTGTATGATTGTGACTCAATCCACCAGGAGACAGGCATTTTCAAAGCTAGTATCCAAGGAAATAAGATAGCTGGACACCGCCTCCATCTTTCCTTCTCAATATTCGCTTCATCGCCTTCTACAAATGGGCAGTGTACTATTATTCAAACTAACGTTAGACCAAAATAGACTCGACCAACATATAAACAGGTTTTTCCATGTAAGACACAACGAACTGTGTGGCACTCGGCCTCTGAAAAAGCTAGAATTGATTCCAACACTGTGAATTGTAGGCTGCTAACAGAGGAGCTATTTCATCTGTTTAATCTCAGTCAAGCAAAAGCTGTATGGTACTTACTTATAGAGGTTTGCACTGCACAATTGCTTTCATCAAGGATGTTTGCCTTTTGTTAAGTTTTTTGAAAGTAGGATCGCAAGACATTATAATAAAAGACAAGTAGAATCTGAATGAAAGAGATGGTTGTTGAAAAAGAAAAAGTCTCAATGTAGGTGTATTGGTGTTTTTAGTTTTCTTTTGTGATTTATGTGTATGCTTTTCTCCAAGTCCTTGTTAACATTGCTTGGGATTTTTTCATTTTGTCCCATTCTTTTAATCACACTTTGTTACACAGGGACGAGAAGGGTGGCGTAGAAAGTAGGAGTGGGGGGTGGGGGTGGGGAAAAGGGGGGGGGGGGGGGGTTGCCCTTTGCTCAAAGAAAGTGCGTGGAAGGCTGCATCACATGAAAAAGGTTTGAGGCCACAGGTTGGCCTCGACGATTCCTATGTTCTCCGTGCTATCTTATGTTCACACGCTATTTTAATACTTTTGATCAATTCAATTTTTAATGTCACTATGTTATTTTGAAACTCTCGCTTAAAGGTGATTCCTGAAACGGCGCAGTTAATCCAAATAGCGTGACCTGTACGCACGAAAGCGCCACTGCCGTGTTTGATATTTCTCTAAAGGAAATGACAAGTTATTATAGATACTGCCCTCTCGACGGCACAAAAATGGATAATGTCGCTGGGAAATTAGATTTAGGATAGGAGAGATGCAGGATTACGGCAACGAATATTTGTTTAAGGATATCGTATCAAGTAAATAATCTGTGCTCGACACTTGCACTCGTTGCCTTGGTATGTTTGTGTGTGTGTGCGGTCTAATAAAAGGTAGTGACGAATCAGACGCCGAAATGGGTGTGTGCAATTACAAGGGTGTGACAGGTATATGAGATAGCAGAATTATAGAATGTGAGCGAGTGATTCTCTTCAATTCTGTTTTTGTTCTGCCTAAGTCGAAAATATCTCTGAACTTTTGATGCTGACACGCTTTTGAGAACATCCCCGCCCCAAGAAGACAGTTTACGCCACAGACTATACATTTATCAACCAAGGAATAAAGTTGAAAACATGCCGTATTCAATTTCTGGCATTTACTCTCTAAAACATCCCTAGTTTGATCAAATACGCCCCCTAGTTATTTTGCCCCTATCCATTATGTCTAAATGTTGCAGCTAATACCCCAAAAGCGGAACACGGTATTACATCCTGGTATTAAGTTAGTTGCGTATTATTTACAGAACGTCGCAGAACCAACCATGGCATTTTTTTTTGCTGTTGTGGTTGTTCTAGGCAAGTTTAGGTCCAGTAGTTTGCCATTGCCTCCTGGACGGCCGGCCTCTCGACACTTCTGTCGAATTCGACGAAAGGCGCAAGGCCCGCAGCTGGGATCAAACCGGGCATTCCGACATTACAAAGCACGTTCGCAGCGCCCAAGCCACAGACGCCAACTATCCTGTCATTTAAATGCTAGTTGCGTATCCTTTACAGGACGTTGCAGAACCAGCCTCAGCAGCTCCTAGCTGTTGTGTGGTTTCTTTAGGCAAATTTATGTCCAGTAGTTTGCCACTGCCCTCTGGACGGTCGGCTTTCTTGATACCACTGTCGAAACCAACGCAAGGCGCATGGTCCGCAGCTGGAATCGAACCCGGCATCCCGGCATTACGAAGCGTTCGCAACGCCTAAGCCTCCTGTCATTACTGATCTTGAATCCATTCTGAACTATCTCTTTTTACTGATGTGGTCAACATCAGCTTGCCGTGTTTACTTCCAGTAATGTCCTTGAACCCATAATTGGGCCTAGTGGACCTGGAAGCCAAGGTCAATGTATTACAACCAACATCCAAGCTGATTCACACCCAAGCTCATCGGGATGGTAGCCATGCATGTGCTACTGTGCTACCACCGTTCCAGCAGAAAATGTCATGGAAAGTAAAGGCGTCTGGATGATGTTCACCCCCTTCCCCCCACAAACCCAGTGCTATGAATCTATGAAATATTAAATGTTCAGAACCATATTTCTGATGCGTTACTGTCGTAAGAGGGTTTAGTATATATATATAATATATATATAATATATATACTATATATATATATAAAAGGCTTTTAATAATTAACTACCGTACAATAACCATTGTACTAAACTAACAGAATATAATTTTATTGCATGGTTTATTAACGATAGATTTTTCATAAAGACTTTGGTTATCAAGATTTTCATTCTGGGTATACTTATATAGTTCAATGGGCACACGAATTTAACGAATAATCTGTTTGAAAAAAAAAAAAAAAAAAAAAAAACGTGAAATACCCAAATTTACAATTAAAAAAAAACAATACTGGTTTATACTTGCGAAAATTTGAGTAAAATATTTAACATTGTAATTTAGTTGCGTTTTTTTTAAGGGAATGGAAGCGGGGGGGGGGGGGGGGGGGGGGGGGGGGGGGGGGGGGGTTTAAAACGTTGCCGTTGCCTCTGCTATTTTATCTTTAACGTCTTTAATACATCGTCTTTCGGCTGTTATCAGGGGCTTCCAAGTACTTAAGACTGTCAACTTACTGGATGATTGGCCCATTAACTTTGATGCTGTATTATGGAGGTTACATTCTCTATTTATGTATACCTCGAAACCAACGTAAGGCCGTCTGCCCTTGACAATATTAGTTTACTTTATAACTATAAATAAAAAAAATAAAAAAAAAAATAAAAACCGGTATATTTTAGAGCAAGAACCTGCACCTTGAGCAAGATGCTTAATCGTCGCAATCTCAACCCATGAATGCTTGGCGTCTGCACTGGGTCTGTTGCTGATACTGAGACATGTCATCGCAACAACAACAAAAATATGTTCAGACACTGAGTTATCCTAAAGCAGCGGCATTGGGAACTAAGTTAAGCTCAGCTGATTTGATTTGAGTTGATTCAAGAAATGATATCTCAGCACTCGGCGAATACCCATAAGCGCTACGTCCCCATTTTCAGCAGCCAGGGCAGAATTCCAATACCAAGGGTGTCAGTGGCAGTCTGACTACACATCCGTCTTGCTTTTCATCTGAGCAGCGAGTGTCAGCCATATCACATCGTCACTCCTCGCAGCCTTATTCTCACAAAACCGTAATGATCTATTTGCTCCTCTGAACTTTACACGTGATCCCATAAGGCCTTGACCACGTCTGCCTTATCATACATCAGTATTCCACCTAGTTGTGCAGAGCTAGCCAGTCTGTCGGCCTGTTTATTTCTTAACACACCGGGCAGCAGAACTAGAAAAAAAAAAATATCTACACAATACACCTCACTCGCCCGTGTGTCACCGGGGCCCTCACTGGAAGCAAAAAATAGTGACACTGCATCCTACCAGGCATGTCGTAAGAGGCGACTAAGGGTAGGGTTGGGCTTGAGGTTGGCCAGCTCATCTTGTGAAAACAATAGCCACAAAAACCAACCAACCATGCTTTAGTTAAAAAACAAAAAGAGAGAAGCAAAAAAGACGCAGCCTACCAATATGAGGGGAGGCTCTTCAAGTAGAAGAAGTATGACACGGTGTGGAGAAAGCTAAAAGGATTCCGGAACGTCGACATACCTAATCTCATCTAAGAGAACCTCCTCTCATCTAGGAGAACCTCCTCTCATCTCGGAAAACCTCCAGAATTTGCACCTGATATGTTAGAATTCTCTATAATATAGGGAAACCATTTGAAGTAGTAAGGGAAATGAAAGATTGTAGAATTAGTATTTTAGGGTTAACACCAAAAACCATTTAATTGATTGAAGAAAGGAAAAGTGAAAAAGCAGACTTAAACAATAGAAAAACTAGAGCTGCTAATGCTAGAGTTTATGATAAATACACAGAAGCCAATAAGGAAGTTAGGAGGGGTATAAGGGCAGATCAAGTAAAATATTTAAATGATCTAGCACAAGAAGCGGAGACAGCAGCAGCAAAAGGAAACCTCAGAGAACTTTACAGTAACACAAGAAAACTAGTAGGTAAATATAGTCAGCCAGCTGGATCAATCAAAATTAGTAAAGGAAAGGTACTTATAAACATTAAAGATTAAATGGACAGATGGGACAAATATTTTGAAATGCTTCTAAATAGACCAGGCCCAGAGGTTCCCCCAGATATCCAGCCTTTAGAAATGGAACTGGATATCAGCTATGAGATACCATCTAAAGAGGAAATTAGAAAAGCTATCAATCTTTTCAAGGAATGAAAGGCGGCAGGTCCAGACAGTATTAGAGCAGAAGCCATTAGGGCCAATATAAACACATTAACGGAATTGCAACATAGATGTTTAGTAAAGTCTTGGAGACCGAAGAAACACCAACAGACTGGAGAGAAAGATCTTGTTAAACTGCCCCAAAAAGGTGAACTACAGGAGTGTGAAAACTGTAGAGGAATTATGTTGCTGTCAGTTTCTAGAAAAATATTTTGTCGCTTCTCCTATTTTTTACTGGCTATAAACTGGATTATAAAGACAGTAACTGCTAACACCAAGAATGGAATTCAGTGGACCCCTGCAAATCAGCTTGATGATCTGGACTTCGCTGATGATATTTCTTGTCTGTCCCATTCACGGAATCAGATGCAAGATAAAATAAATATACTTGATGCGAGATCACAGCAGCTTGGTCTGAAAATTCATAAAGAAAAGACAAAAATAATGAGAATAAATCAGGCAAATAGTAATCTGATTTTTCTTAATGGCACCCCACTCCAAGTCGCACACCTATTTGGGCAATAATGTAGATAAAGGTTGGTAAGTGATGGAGATATTAAAATAAGAATACAACAAGCAAGAGGAGCTTTCATAGCACTAGAGATTTTGTGGAGGTCAAAAGAAATTAAAAGAAATAATAAACTTAACATTTTTAATTCTAATGTCAAATCAGTACTTTTGTATGAAGCGCAAACATGGAGAACAACTAAGGCAATTACTAATAAATTACAGACATTCTTTAACTTGTGCCTATGCAGAACAGAGGGAATTAAATGGTATAAAAGAATAGCTAATGTAGAGCTTTGAGAGAGAACTAAGCAAGCTCCAGTGGACCAAGAGGTGAGGAAAGGACGCTCGCGTTGAAAAGGACACACATTGAGAAAACCGGAGAACAGCATAACTATAATGTCTTTGCTTAGGGGCATAGGAATAAAGGAAGGACAGAAGCTAGACAGTTAGAATGGTGAAACAGGGACACACAAGTCAGCCATGAAAATTTCTGCCTGTAATAAGTACAATATATATACATATATTAATGAATAGACAATCAAGAGTGTTCAGTGAATGGAGTTCAGGAATCAGTGACACAACCCAGATATTGAAGCAGCCAGATGTAGTTCCTGGATATTACATGAGTTCATCATAGGAATCACAAGGAGCTGTGGGAAGAGAGCATGTCTATGAATAAGAGATCACTGATCCCAGTTCGTAGGTCAATGCTCTCCTCAGTCCATGGTGATTTGACTGTGGTTGACTCATTAGGTAGCTATGCCTCGATTTGATCTGGTACAAGCTGACTGTCTCACAGGTGAGGACACAGGAACTGCATAAGAGACCAACAAAGCTCTTGAAGACTGTGGTGCCCGCTGACTGTCTCAGAGGTGAGGACACAGGAACTGCATAAGAGCCCAACAAAGCTCTTGAAGACTGTGGTGCCCGCTGACTGTCTCACAGGTGAGGACACAGGAACTGCATAAGAGCCCAACAAAGCTCTTGAAGACTGATTATCTGGATTAATGACATAGGTATCTGCAATTGTCCAGTCCTGGAACTCACAAACAAGCTCTTGCCATGTTGAGGTAGTGGCAACAAAAGGTAGGACTTTTGGGTATACTTGGTGCCCAGAATGGTATGGGTTGGTGGTTGTTGGCTGGACTGTGATTCGTCTGCCTGATCTCTAAGGAGGTATCATCCTGTCATGAAAGAACTCAGAATTAGTAATCAACCTTATTCACACACCAGCTCACCCCACACTCTGCTACCCTTCTCCATTCCTCAGAGTGTAACTCTCAAGAACAGGAGACAATGTCTCCTTTCATTTATCTGTCTGTAAATTAGTACACCAGATAGAAGACAAGGTATACAGTGGAGATAGATAGACACTACCACACATAGATCATCCTCTCTCCACCCTCACATCTATACTCGCAGACACACCATGTACCCCGTTAGTACCTATATATATATATATATATATATATATATATATATATATATATATATATATATATATACATATATATATATCACGTCTCCACAGGCTGCTACTACACACCCGATATTTCCGTGCCAAACACACCTTCGACTCAGAGCGTCTAGCTCTGACGTAACAGCAGTTAACTTTTAAAAGATGACCCAGATTCCATATTTCTGCTAGGAGTCACAAAACCTCGTTTGTCTGGTCAGAGAATAATTACTTGTATGTTTTAATATCTTTACAAATGGTGCGGGTTATGTAGAGCACAAACTATTTAGTCTGCACAGGGAAAGGTTTAATGTTCGGAGCCTGATCTGTGGACATCAAGAACGGCCCAACTCTGTGAGATCACACAGCTGAATCTTCCCTCTCTACAGCAGTGGCCAACTTTAAAAAGACATATATTATGGTACCGTAAACTATAATCAACGTACCCAAGCTTAGGAATTCTTCCAAGATAGAACTGGTACTGTGAATGCGCCAATTTTATTCATAGACTGTATACACGTCTTGACACTTTGGGGATCAGGCTGAAGAATCCCGCTCAAAACTAAGCTTGGCGTCTCTAGGAAAGAAGTCCCTGTATTCATGCTCAAGGAGTAAACAGGCTTACAGGAATTTATGAATTAAACTCCAGAAATCTTCAGCCCACAGTTGCAAGTTTGAAAATGAAGATTTCTCAAAGCAACTAGAGGGTCTAGAAATGAATATTTCACCAGATAAAGGTATATATCAATATAAGGGACTATATACCCCTCCGGACGGGTTTAAGTTTGAAATATGACGTGCCCGCTAGGGAAGTCAGCGTCACGACTCGTCCATCGTGTATGGTTGGCTTCTCACTCCACGACACACATAGAGAAGAGAGCAGGAGAATGAAGTTAGAAAGATGGGGATGACGTGTGGAGAGCTCCATGTAATAGAGAAGGATAGAACGACTTGGCGTGAGTTGGTTGAGGGCCTATGCTCTATTAGGGGATAGAAAGGCAGAGGAAGAATGCACCTCACTTGTTTCCTCCATAGGGAAGCATGCAAGTCTTGGAAGCATGCCTGTCCTCACCTTCCTCATCAGGCTTCAGGGAACCGAAATTCCTATGTATGTAATCTTCGCCTATCTTGGACACTGTGCTCGCAGTCACTCCATATCCCCTAAAGCATCACTGGTACATTAGTTGTGTCCCAGTCAGCTTTGTCCAGTCCAGCTCCTCAATATTTGCTTGACCGTCTGCAAAGAGTGTTTGTCTTAGATTAGAAGAGTGCTGTCGTGCTTCCTGTCTACTGTTGAAGCCCATAAAAAAATAAAAAAACCACGAAAAGCATCGCTATATCAACAGTACCATAGCTGTGTTTAGCAGGAAATTGTATTGAGTGTGGCTCCATAATTTATAAACTGGTGTCATCAAAGTCCAAGCGAGCAGATGGCAAGTTGATGACATGTCTCTGCTTATGGCCAAATGCTTGGCTAATTCATGAATGTTATAAATCCAGCAGCGCCACTGATAGGCCTATTGTTAACATCAATGTCAAATTGTAGCCCTATCTTGGCTTCTACAAATCTCTCTCTCTCTCTCTCTCTCTCTCTCTCTCTCTCTCTCTCTCTCTCTCTCTCTCTCTCTCTTGACATTACTTTAGTCGTGTGAACAACAGTGGTTATGATATCACTGAACTGTATACAATCAGTATGTCGTGTAGCATCTGCCAACTGATCTTAGTCTGCCTTGCAAGCATGTAGTTTGTCCCCTCCACGATTACAGTATGTAGGATAAGCACCTCAAGGACGAGAATCCTGCTTATATTAATCCTGAAAAGCACCGTTAAGTCGTACACATCGTCGACCAGGTCCCTTCTTGGCTTGCCGGTAGACGGTAGACGGTCGTGATAGTATCTGGGTCTGTCTCCTTTGATCGCGTCAACGATGCAGGAGTCGTTTTTCAGGGTTCTAGGCGGCGTGCAATACTAAGCCATTTTATATGGCCCACATAACCTAGTCACAATTATAACCTAAAGCTACCTCTCTGAGGATGGCGGTTAAACATGACGATTGTTTTACCAACAGAGCATCACTAATCGTAGTAGGATATGAAGCCCCCCCTCCCCCCCCCTTCCCGGCGGTGAGAAGGTGGCAGCGTGGAGGGTTAAACGGCCAGCACTATCGTCTTTGATTTCCTGACTGTCCCAGACTGCTGGTGGCTGCCTAAGGTCTCAGGGTCATTAGCCCAATACACGTGGGACTAAGCTAACCAGCTTTTACCTGTCATGAATGTGAAACAATTATGAAGAAGACATTTTATTGTTCGTAATATGTTAGTTTTTTTATTTTATTTTGAAAATCAATGCATTTCATCATTAAAGCTTCTCTCTCTCTCTCTCTCTCTCTCTCTCTCTCTCTCTCTCTCTATATATATATATATATATATATATATATATATATATATATATATATATATATATATATATATATTGTTCTTTTTTTTTCCTGTTATGTTGATTGAAGAACCGATATCACAGCACTCAGAGCATTCCCAAAAGCGCCCCGTTCCTATCTTCAGCAACAAGCAAAGTGTTATAATACTAATGGTGCCAGAAGCATTCTGATTAAACGTCTGTCTTGCCCTTTCTCCGAGCGTCGAGCGTCGGCCAGAACCTCTCGTCACTCCCCCTGCATCAATCTCACCAGACTGGTGATCCATTTGCTCCTCCGAACTGTACATGCTCTCCCACACGGCCCTAACCACATCCTTCTTATCATGCATCAATATTCCACCAAATTGTGCATAGCCTGCCAGTCTGTCCGTCTGTTCATTTCCCGGCGAACACGGAGAAAAGATTCAGACAATACTCTTCATTGTAATCTCTGCAGCAAAGCATGCCTGTCCTAACATTCCTCGGCATGCTTTTTGAGTTAGTTACAATCACGATATGTTGTGTGTGTGTATATATATATCGTGTTATCTAACCAGCGGAATGCTACAGTGACCGCCTCAACCTCCACTCTTGAGCTGGATGTTGTGGAATCATATGCTCTCCTGCACCAAACGTCGACCATTAACTTTTGCTAAGAAACCCCAAGCACTTCTTTTGCCTCTTGACACTGAACCCTCTATACAAAAAATCACATCCTCTGAGCGAGAATTATCTTGAATTAATTGCTGAATTTCCACCACCTGCTGGCCACTCTCTGCACTCCCTGCTCCATGTGATTATGACTCTACTAAAATCTGACTTTTTAGTGTATATATATATTAGGGATGTACCGAAAATTCGCTTCCTATTCGCTTCGGGGCCGAATAGTGGATTTAATACCTCCTATACGGTATTCGGCTGAATACTTGCAGTCGGGTCGAATACGACCCGAATGAATATATATATATATATATATATATATATATATATATATATATATATATATATATAGATATATATATATTGTGTACTCGTTAGACTATCTAGTCATAGTGTAATCACTGACAGCAATGTTTTAATAGTGAATAGGTGAATTTTCTTTCTTGGAGAATAATTATTTGTCTTCTCCTTAAACTCTCGCGAAAAAATATTTGTGTTCGTCCACTTCTGGACTGCAGTCCTGGTCCAGAACTTCAGTGTTCCGTGTGCATCTGTTTGACAGATCTGACTAATTTGTATGCATACTGTTGGTTCCTTGCCTTTCAGGCAGTTGCACTGTGACTTTGAGGAAGCTCCTAATTATTCGACTCTTACGACATACTTTTGGGAAAGCAGTGAATCTATTCTTGTTTTCCAAGTAACGGGGCCCCGCAACGCACAGGGAGAGTTAATTTTCTTGAGAACTTATATTTTATTCACTGACTTTACAAAGCATAGAAAATGCTCACTAAATTTGTTCTTCGCCCCCTGCCTGTTAACAAAATATGCCGTAAAAATGCGAATAATTAGGGACATTTACTTCGAAGTCAATGTGCAACAACCTGACATGGAAGGCGTCAACACCCTGCACACAAATAAGGCAGATCTGTAGAACGTATATGCAAGCAAAACTCAAGTTCTGGAACAAAGTCCAGAATTTTACAAACATTCCGGACCATCCGCAGCATAAACGGTAAGAAGAAGAAGCAGAGGACTTCAGTAAAAAACAGGAAGTGGCCACATACAATCATTAAGCAAACTCGCAAGACTCTAGGAGATAAAATGTTTTCATTAGGCACACTACAGTTTCCAAACAACTTCCCGTTAGCACTTACAGGATTTTTTTTGGGGGGTAGGGGGTGGGGGGGGGGGGGGGGTTGGGAGAGAGGGAGGGTGTGGAATGGGGCGCCTGAACCCGGAGGCTTATACACCTTGAAAACCCATCACCCCATCCAAAAAATATATTGGGCTCCATTTATAAGGAAAACTAAGCTGCTACCAAATTACATTTATAAATATATTCTAAGTACATTATTACATTTCTTTGTCGTTTAAGAGATTATTCATAAAAAACATTATTATTATTATTATTATTTGAAGCACTTAAACAAGGCTTTGGTATCTTGTAAAGAGGCTAAGGCTCCCCTCCGTACACGATTTCTGTGTGTGCTGGCACCCTTGATTGCTAGGTAATGTTGTTCAATGAGACACCGTTAGGCCAAATGTTTGCTTCAATGCCATTGTTGAAGACAAAAATGCGGCTCTGTTCGGATATGGACCCACAGCATTCAGATCGCAGCCGGGCTTCTAGCCGCTTCACTACGGCGGCTCTCGCAAGTAGCTAGGCAGCAACAATAAATACTTTTCTATCTTGTGATTGGTATACTTTAGTGTCTTATCTGCTGTAGGGGTTGACATATACTTTAGTGTCTTATCTGCTGTAGGGGTTGACATAAAAGCTTTTAGCGTTGGAAGTAATCGTAATTGTTGTCTTAGCCAGAAGCAATTAATTTAAATGTGTTTGGTATGGCCAATGTTGCGCTGACAGGGCAGGAGGGAGGGAAGAAGGGTAAGATAAAAGGAGATGGGTAGGGGGAAAAGAACATAAAAAAAAACGATAGACAGTCAAGCAGATTACTTCCAGGTTGGAGCGCATCTTCCTGATATGCGAAGAACCAATAGTTTGCACAGTTTTAAGCATGTGGTGAACGAAAAGACGGAGAGAGAGAGAGAGAGAGAGAGAGAGAGAGAGAGAGAGAGAGAGAGAGAGAGAGAGAGAGAGACAGAGAGACAAGAGAGATTGAGCGAAAGAGAGTGTATGTTGAAGTAATCAGTGAGCGAAAGAGTTGACGTAATAAACTATATGAAGAGAGGAAAAAGCCCCAAGTTATAGAGAGACTCAGTTGAATACTGATACACAGATTTCTGAGAATGTGACTATTGATCATTAGAAGGGTGTAACAAGCTTCATTGATAGATAATATGGCAAATGTTCAATTCCCCTGCACGTGACAAGTATTCATTTTACGAGTATGTAACAAATGCTCGTTTTTAGAGAATGTGATCAATGTTAAAGTTCATTTTCCCATAATGTGACGAGTATTTTTTTCCAAGAATATGATAACACTTTTTTTCCGGAGAATGTGACAAGTGTTATTTTTTACGAGACTATAACATGTTTCTTTATTTGAAAATGTCAAGTATTTATTTTCCAAGAATTCCTCGTGCGGGTTCCGGAGCCCTATTGTGGAGGAAAATACGAATAGAAAAACTGCCGCCACTACAAGCATGTCGTAGGATTGACTAATTTAGGCCTTTTTTTAAAAATCGGAGTGCATCGGTCAGAGTGGCAAGGAACAACCAGCTGTACACAAATAAGTCAGTAAGATGGATGTACACACATAAGTCAGTAAGATGGATGTACACGCAAAACTCAGGTCCTGGCTCAAAGCCAAAGCCCAACTGGACGAACAACAAGGACATTCCGCCAGAGCTTTCAGCTAGTGAACAAAGAAGAAGAAGAAGAAGAAGAAGAAGAAGAAGAAGAAGAAGAAGAAGAAGAAGAAGAAGAAGAAGAAGAAGAAGAAGAAGAAGAAGAAGAAGAAGAAGAAGAAGAAGAAGAAGAAGAAGAAGAAGAAGAAGAAGAAGAAGAAGAAGAAGAAGAAAAAAAGAAGAAGAAGAAGAAGAAGAAGAAGAAGAGGAAGAAGAAGAAGAAGAAGAAGAAACAAGAAAGAAGAAGAAGAAGAAGAAGAAGAAGAAGAAGAAGAAGAAGAAGAAGATTTTCCAAGAATAGAACCAACTGGCAAACTGCAAATTACTGCCTTTTATTTTATCACTTTTGTTTTGTAGACAGTGGGGTCTTTGGACCTGACAATTTAAGGCCGCGTGGCTAGAGCTGTCGCCACAACTGTCCAAGTGAGGAATTGAGTTTGCCCTCGACTGAAAAAAAATCCCCAGCCTTACCGAGGATTCGAAACCGGGTCTGCAGCTTGAGAGTCCAGCATTCTAACAATTCGGCCAGGCGCTCTTTAAGGATAAAGCAAATGTTCTTTTTTAGAGAATGTTATTCATGTCAAAGTTTTCAAGTTGACTTTAAAAATCCCATACGTTACTTTGTATGAATATTTTTCTGTTAGAGATGGATGAACGTACTAAGGAGAAATGACAAATAAGATAACTGCAAAGATTTTATTCACGTCTCCTCTCCGGCGATGTTTGTATTCAAGCCGACAGAATCTCGGTAAACCTGTTCAGTTTGAAGTATTGATCACTGATCTTGTGATGGCATTTATTCCATGACAGTTTGAAGGAAATTAGTTTAAAGTGAGCAAGATTTCGGAAAATAGGAAAGCACAGAGCTGTAATGTTTATCGGCGGGAGTTGTTTTATTTGTTAGAGCGCTGGTGTAGCGGCTAAGCACTCGCCTGTAGATCGGAAGGTCGTGGCTTCACATTCCGACGGAGTCTGACTTTTCTTCAGAATTCATCTTGGCTTCTAGGTAGAGCTAGCATTAAATTTTTACTATGTAAAGTCATTGGAAGTAAAAGCGACCGGCTTGATGCCACTTGATCTAGAAAATATAGGTTAAGGCCAATAGACATATAAGGTGTGGAAGCGCGGGAACGGGTTTTTACTTTTTTTTACTATGTTGTTTGCGTAATTGAAATGTGAAATAAGTAAGTGAAGAGAGGCTGTTTTTTTTAAAAAGTGGGGAGATGAAGAGAGTTAATTATATGGCTGTAAGGTAGTCGCAGTTTTAACTTCATCGGAAACGGAAATCCCTATTATCGATCCATCCCCCAAGTCAGAGGCAACCCCCGATAGAATACCCATCGCCGTCATTGGGGTGGGGTGGGGTGGAGGGGGGATGAAACAAACTCCCATCCTGGCAAAATTTCATTTCCCAGTGGTAGGGGAGGAGTAGGGGGTGGTTAAGGGTCTGAGCCCTATGTTCTGGAACTCCTTTGGCTCATTTGCAAAAACAAAAAGCAAAAATAATGTATCCTTATTTAGAAAAGAGAAAGAAAATACTAAATTCAAAGAACAAGGGAAAAAACACTAATTAGAAAGCTGTGTAGAACTTGTAGTCTGCTGATGATCCATAGCGAAATAGCCAGATGCTCATAGAGATTCACAAACAAGAGAAACGGGCATTCGGAAACAATGGCTCCAGATTATTTCCGCTGTAATTCTTTTTTATTTATTTTTATTTTTTCAAAACTACTGTTCGTTCAACAATAGATAAACACACATGCAAAGTCAATTTTTCAAAAACCAGCTAAATACTTTTTTTTTTTATATAATAACATTAGATACTTCGAGAGCGTTGTTCACTGTCTGCTAACATTGACGTAATTTTTACTTGTTTAAAGCACACATGGAATATTGCTAGGGTGACCATATGTCCAGTTTTCACCGGGAAAATAGTTTTAAGGTGTCCCACAGCTGTTCAGAATATCCAGTTTCACACAACATCTAGGAATTAGCTCGAGATTGCAAATCTACTTATATATTCAGAGCCTACGAGATTCCATAATGTTCGATATCTTTAAGGCCTGAAGTGTGATGATGGACATTTTTACAGTAGTGTGTGTGTGTTTGTGTGTTGTGTGTGTGTGTTTTTTTTTTCAGTCAGTGCAGTTAAAAAGCATATTGCTTCATTTATGTCTTGGCCAAACAAACAGACGTCAGTGGCTTAGGCGTTGCGAGTCCGACTCGTAATTCCAACGTACCGCGATGGAACCCACTACTGGCTGCGTGCATTTTTATCATATTATGGGGCGTCGGAGGTCGACCCAGCCTAAAATGGGTGTCACATAATGCTAGTGTAACGTGTCTTTGTTAGGATTTTTCCTAGTAAACCAAAAAACACTGTGATGTAGTTTAAGATGCCAAAAGACACTCTGATGTAGTTTAAGATGTTGGCTTGCAATGGTCTAGGCGTTATCCCGTAGCTCCATAGAACATCCAACCTACTTGAGGGGCTAGTCGACTCAAATTATGGCACTACTAAATCAATAAATATTCATAGGCGCAACTTGGACTGACTTCCCCAATAATTTTAAGCCCCCAGACTAGAAAGGAATCATATGCTAGTCAAATCAACACAGTATAACATGAATTAGAACAATAGAACAGACACTCCAGACAACTTAAGAACTGTGAGGAATGGACACTAACCAGAGAATGTAAAATAGTAAAACAACATGTAATTAGTGCAACACAAGTAAGAAAGTATAGGAATGAATTCAGCAAGACAAAGTAAACCAGCTAGGGAAGCAAAGAATACTCTTCCCCAGATGGACACCTGGTCTGTCTCTATCAGCAGCAAGTATTATCATTGCCAAACTGTGAAATTTTGAACCTATGTAACCGGCACTTCGTGTTAAAAGTGACTAAAATTACGGGCGACCACAACTTATCTGTCTAGGACGTTCTGTTCATCCGAAGTACTGGTTCTTCTAACAGTGGGCCTGGAGCTGGCAAGAAGGCTTGTGAATTCAATATTAATAACAATGTTCACCAGTCACTGGCGTAATTAAAACATGAAAATATAGCGTGATTTAAACATATTATGAATTTCGTTACTGCTTCTCACTCTCCGTTCACCGCTGTTTGCATCTTTGATGGGTCCAAAGATGCGTCGTAGGACTGTGTTTTCAAAAACCTGTAATATGGGTTCATCTCAATCGCTTTTTCTCGTTTTTTAGCTTCATCTCCTATATTCTCAAGGAGAACATCTAAATCTTCTTTAATATCATCTTCTTTATGTTCAGTGGATGAATGCACATTATTCATTGTGATATTTTTCCATTTTCCTTTTATTCGCAACTTGCTAATCCTAACTAACAGCTTAAACAATTTATAATACTTACACATAACTAATTCTTGATGACAAATCCTGTCTCTAGTTCAAGTTTGTTTTGAGTGTTTTCTCAAAACACTATGATCATTCCATTTTTCTCTTTGGTACCCTGTCCTGGCCATCTTATTTATTGAATTGCTGTTATATCCATTCTGTATTTTGATAACGCACGGGTAAGTTTTTTAGCTGCTCCAGCTCTATAAAGGGTTCGTACATTCCTTGTTCAAAATCTCAAAAGTCTTTTAACGTTTCAGTTTCGTTGTCCGTTTAAATACATCCGAAATCCAGGCTTAGATATCTGTTTCAGTGGGGGTGTCGGCCCCACGCTTCAACCCCTAACCTGGAGGACCAGGGTGTCTCTCTTTGTCTGTACCTTCGACCTTTCCGGCTTGGGAAGCCCTTCTGGTAGCTACGAGTGCGCCGGCATGGATCTCAGGGTCATTGAGAAACACAAGCTTCCCTACCATGGCAAAGTGGAGACGCCTCCATTTTGCTGCTAGTGTCAAACATGGATCCATTTTAAAACTATACTGTTCACACACACACACACACACACACACACACACACACACACACACACGCACGCACGCACGCACGCACGCACGCACGCACGCACACACACACATGCACTCACGCACGCACGCACGCACGCACACGCACACACGTACACACACACACACACGCACGCACGCACGCACGCACACACACACACACACACACACATACACAACAGCAACAACACCAACAAAGCATATTTTTCTCAATAAGCGTATTTATTACTTGACCAGAAAGCTCGTATACATAAACTATCGGCGACCTAGATGCAAAAGTACTGTGAATTAATTATTTGAACTCTAAGGTATTCTTGAGAGAAAGCAGAAAAATCGAAACTAGCCAGATATTTAAAAGCATCAAATGAAATAGTTTGGCTCTTTCACAAGACTGCCTGAAGATTGGCTGGCCGAACGGTTAGAAAGGTGCGCTCTCATGCGGGAGACCTAGGTTCGAATCGCTGGTAAGGGTGTGCAGTTTTCTTTTCTTTTAGGGGCACAGTCCATGGCGACAGCACTAACCCTGCAGCCCTACATTTTCAGACTCAAATACCCCCACCTCCCCCCACCACCTTTTTTATCCAATCATGCCTAGACCTCAGCAGTCGTAAGCTAGCTGCCAATTACTGCCTTTGTTATAGCATTTTTGCAGTGAGCCAGAGGATTGAGGACTGCATGGCTAGTGCTATCGCCACAAACTGCAGGTGAGGAATTTTAATTCTGCCTCCCGACAGAACCCCCCCCCCCCTTTCCCTAACTTGACGAGGATTCGAACCCTGGTTTCCCACATGAGAGCAAAGCGTTCTAACTATTCGGCCAGCCGCTCCTCAAAGTAGTAAACAGAGACATTAATTGGTAAGGAGACGAGACATTTTAAATGGTCTCAGTGAGGTAGGACGGGAAGATGAATCATGATACGACGCTGTATCTGCCACACTTAAAAGACTACAAGAACGTCAGGTCAAAAGAGGTGTCGCCAAAAATGAACACTGGTAGCCAAAGAAGAATAGTGAACCAATACCGAACTGATGTAATCACTGCCCACACGCTGAGGGATACACTAAAGAGGAGATTCAATCGCTAATGGACTTGTCTGATGTGCAGTTAGGATAATCTGTCGATTAAACAACAAACAAACAAACAAGCTAACTAACTAACTTACTAACTAACTAACTAACTAACTAACTAACTAACTAACTAACTAACTAACTAACTAACTAACTAACTAACTAACTAACTAACTAACTAACTAACTAACTAACTAACTAACTAACTAACTAACTAACTAACTAACTAACTAACTAACTAACTAACTAACTAACTAACTAACTAACTAACTACCTAACTAACTAACTAACTAACTAACTAACTAACTAACTAACTAACTAACTAACTAACTAACTAACTAACTAACTAACTAAACTAACTAACTAACTAACTAACTAACTAACTAACTAACTAACTACCTAACTAACTAACTAACTAACTAACTAACTAGCTAACTAACTAACTAAGTAACTAAGTAACTAACTAACTAACTAACTAACTAACTAACTAACTAACTAACTAACTAACTAACTAACTAACTAACTAACTAACTAACTAACTAACTAACTAACTAACTAACTAACTAACTAACTACCTAACTAACTAACTAACTAACTAACTAACTAACTAACTAACTAACTAACTAACTAACTAACTAACTAACTAACTAACTAACTAACTAACTAACTAACTAACTAACCAAGTTAATAAACTTCCACAGAAAAGTACGTTAAAGAAATATAATGAACACAGAGGAAAGTCAAACATGCACAAAACACAGAACATTAGAAACTGCATCCAGAAGAACCTCTTTCTCCCTCCCATTAACAGCTCGCCCAAGTGACAAGCGAAAGAGAAAAAGAAGACCATTGTTCACCATATATGCCGTCTACAACACCATCTACAGTCTTGACATCTCTATTTAAAAAGCTTCCGATTTTACTAAAATAAATATAATTGTAAATGCTCCGTGCAGCTTCTGCGGTTACATTAATGGAAGTGGGGGACAGACCATGGACAGTCATGGCAAATTACAACGAGTTCGCTGAAATCGGAAGTGTTGAGCATAACATACATCTCAATCTAGCTGTAAGACAGCACATAATGCCAACCGTCCTTTTTAGGGTGAACAAACAAGAAATTAAATGTAAATACTGACATCTGGGATATAACATCCAACGATTTTCAAGCGTCAAAGAGGATTCTACATTTTTAGTTGTTGTTTTGTTTTATGTTTTCACAAGCTTACTGTTTAAACATGCGCATCCAGAAAGCAAAACTGTACAGAGCAAGCTTCCGTTCCTAGTTGTAATCACGTAAACACACATTAGCTAATCAGATCAAGATCATTAAACGTAATCTGAAGCTGACAATTAAATTGATTATCCCACGTGGATCATGCAGATTTGCCCTCAAGAGAGAGGGATTTGGCCGAAAGAGGTAGAGAGCGAGGAAGACGATGATGTTTCATATTTGTTACTTGTAGATTAAGAAGTATTAATATAGAAACATACGTGTTGTATGGAACTAAATCAGGAGGGATGACTGAGATAATTGTTATTTGAGATTAAAAAGTATTAATACATAGACATAGACCTTGTGTGGAACTAAAGCGTGGTAAAGGGCTAAGATAATTGTTATTTGAGATTAACAACTATTAATAAACATATACGTTGCAAAGAGCTAAACCACAAGGAATGACTAATATCTTTTGTTGTTGTAAATAACAAGTATTAATAGAAAACTAAAGTACAAGGAACGACTAAGATACATTATTTATAGATTAACAAGTATTAATAGAGAACTAAAGAACAATGAACGACTAAGATAACTGTTATTTGTAGATAAAAAAGTATTAATAGAGAACTAAAGCACAAGGAATGACTAAGATAACTGTTGTTTGTAGATTCATCATCATCAGGTGCCTTGCCGACTGGCATGGGCGATCATGCCTCTCTATAATCCGCGATCTCCTGCAGCATGTATAAGTTCGTGTGCCGACACACCTCCATGCCATGCAACAAGACAGTCATACATCTTGCCTCGTTGTCTTCCTCTATCCCTCCTTCCACAGATCTTTCCAGTGGTCACAACATGTTCTATTTTCCCTCTTCTCATAACATGGCCGAAAAATGATGACTGTCTCCTTCTGATGTCAGTGATTAGTTGTCTTCGGGCTCCCGCCTCTTTTAAAACCTCTTGGTTGCTCTTTTTGGCTGTCCAAGGTATTCTAAGCATTCTTCTGTAAAACCACATCTCTGAGGCCTCAAAAAAGTTTGTAGATTAACAAGTATTAATAGAGAACTAAAGCACAAGGAACGACTAAGATAACTTATTTATAGATTAAAAAGTATTAACAGAGAACTAAAGAACAATGAACGACTAAGATAACTGTTATTTGTAGATTTAAAAGTATTAATAGAGAACTAACCTGAAATGGGTACAATGATGTATGTCCTGGGGAAGTAAAGATGGCCGGCGTGATGCTGACAACATAACCCACCTAGTGCCTTTGGTCGGTAAAAATATGGGCGCTCTTCCTATATACACGATACGCCTAAAGGCGTGAAGAGAGATCTTTACTTTACATGTGTATTGTCATATAGAGATGAACCTATATTTTTAATAGGCCAACGGGGACTGGGTGGGTGATGTGGTCAATATCACATTGGCCACCTTTACTTCTCAGGAATTTACCTCATTTAGGGCTAAGTCGATCTGGGAGCCAGTGTCATTTTCGATCAAAAGTTCGGCAATGGCAGGACATTCAGATCCGCAGGCCAACAACTAGCTGCTACATCATGGCGGTTCCTGATTCGGCGGGTAATGCGTTCAATTTCACATAGGTTGTCTTTACTTTCAGTGATAGTTCCAGATATCTATGTTAGCCTGGGCCGATTTGAAGTCGAAAGAATAATTTAAAAGAAATAACCAAACATCAATTTGATAATTACAATATTAATGACGGCGCAGTAATGCATGTTGCGGCATCCGTGGCTAAGGCGTTGCCAGTCCGACTCGTAATCCAACGTACCGCGATTGAAACCCACTGCGGGCTGCGTGGATTTTTATCGTGGTATGGGACGTCGCAGGTCGACCCAGCCTCAAATGGGTACCAGGATGGCAGTCCTGGGGAAGTAAAGACGGCCGGCGTAATGCGGACCACATTACCCACCGAGTGCCGACTGGTCTGTAAAAATATGGGCGCTCTTCCCATAAGCCCGATGCGCCCAAAGGCGTGAAAAGGGATCTTTACTTTTTTTCTTAACTTTACTTACTAATGCATGTTGACTGTGAAGTTTTATCGCGACTCCGAGTTATATCAGTACAGGAAGTTTAAAAATCTGCCCGCCCCCTTCCCATTCCTGTCCTATCCCCGCAATGGGATGAGGTAAAATGGCAGTAAGATAAGAAACAAACTATTTGATTACAACTACAAACATCCATCCACACTGAACAGCAAACTTTGTAACTTTGTGCATGTAGGGATAATTTGACCAATGCAGAAAAATTGGACAATTGACACTATTCGTAACAATAGTTTTACCAGCTTTGTTTGCTCCCGGCACCACACTTAGACATTGACTACAGAAGGAAACAAATGAATTGAAACAAGCGAAACGAAATATCTGCAACAAATTATAAAGTAACAAGAAGAGATAGGATCAGAAATAACGGTATCCAGAAGCAAGCTGGAACAGAAGCAATGGTAAATGTCTAGAAACAACAAATTAAATGGCTGGGACAGGTTTCTGAACTGCCTCAGGACATTTCACCACAACACACACACACACACACACACACATATATATATATATATATATACACATATATATCATCAGTTGCCTTGCCGATTGGCGTGGGCTATCATGCCTATCCATAATCTGCGATCTTCTGTATCCATGTATCAGTTCGTGTACCGACACACCGCCATGCCATGCAACAAGACTGTCAAGAATCTTCTCTCATTGTCTTCCTCTATCCCTCCTTCCCCATATCTTTCCAGTGGTCACAACATGTTCTATTTTCCCTCTTCTCATAACATGGCCGAAAAATGATGACTGTCTCCTTCTGATGTCTGTGATTAGTTGTCTTCGGGCTCCCGCCTCTTTCAAAACCTCTTGGTTGCTCTTTTTGGCTGTCCAAGATATTCTCAGCATTCTTCTGTACAACCCCATATCTCAGGCCTCAAGAAATTGTTTGGCCTGCCTATCGATTGTCCAGGATTCACAGCCATATGTTAAAACTGGATGTATGTAGCAAGCAAGAATTTTTTTTCTAACTCTCAATGACAAGGATATATTGCAGAAGATGTTTTTCATTTTATAAAATGCACGCCCCTAAGAGCCTTGAAAAGGCCTCCTGCAGTGTTGATGCGATCAAAGGAGACAGATCCAAATACTATACCGACCAGGGTCGAAGTCGTCTGTCGGCGAGCCAATGTAGGACGCAGTCGCCGATATGTGTGATATATAGTGGAAGCAGAGCTGGTGTAGTCATGTAAGCTATTGACAGATAGCATAAATACCAGTATCTTCACCGCACACATCAAGGCTCGCTCAAGATGTTTCTTCAAAACCCGAATAGACAAAATAGAAGTACTACAGCCAGTTTAACGCCTAGCTAGATTGTTAAGACCTAACCATTACAATATTTTATTAACTGGTAAACTGTTTTTATTTTCAATCTTTGAAATCGAATGGAGTCAGGCTTAAGATGTCAGCCTTGGCGCAAACGTTAGGATTCTCTATTTTTTCAAAACAAATAACACGCGAATAAAGCCGAACTGGCACACAGACTTATGAGTAAAAAGAAAAATGAAAAAGAAGGCAAAGAAGACAATGAAGTAAATGATGATGGATGATGCGATAAAGATAGCGAAGATGAAAATAAGATAACACTAACTGTGGTAGCATAGCAGTATAAGTAGTGGTAGTAGCTGTAGTTTTTACAGGTCACTCCATCCATACACGCATACACATAGACAGATAAACAAATAGATAAATAGACAGACAGACAGACAGGCAGGCAGGCAGACAGACAGACAAATAGATAGATAGATAGATAGATAGATAGATAGATAGATAGATAGATAGATAGATAGATAGATAGATAGATAGATAGATAGATAGATAGATAGATAGATAGATAGATAGATAGATAGATAGATAGATAGATAGATAGATAGATAGATAGATAGATAGATAGATAGATAGATAGATAGATAGATAGATAGATAGATAGATAGATAGATAGATAGATAGATAGATAGATAGATAGATAGATAGATAGATAGATAGATAGATAGATAGATAGATAGATAGATAGATAGATAGATAGATAGATAGATAGATAGATAGATAGATAGATAGATAGATAGATAGATAGATAGATAGATAGATAGATAGATAGATAGATAGATAGATAGATAGATAGACGGACAGACAGACAGACAGAGAGACAGACAGACAGACAGACAGAGAGACAGACAGACAGACAGACAGACAGACAGACAGACAGACAGACAGACAGACAGACAGACAGACAGACAGACAGACAGACAGACAGACAGACAGACAGACAGACAGACAGACAGACAGACAGACAGACAGACAGACAGACAGATTAGATAGATATTTTAGATAGATATATTAGATAGATAGATAGATAGATAGATAGATAGATAGATAGATAGATAGATAGATAGATAGATAGATAGATAGATAGATAGATAGATAGATAGATAGATAGATAGATAGATAGATAGATAGATAGATAGATAGATAGATTAGATAGATAGATAGATAGATAGATAGATAGATAGATAGATAGATAGATAGATAGATAGATAGATAGATAGATGGACAGACAGACAGACAGAGAGACAGAGAGACAGACAGACAGACAGACAGACAGACAGATTAGATAGATATTTTAGATAGATAGATAGATAGATAGATAGATAGATAGATAGATAGATAGAGAGAGAGAGAGAGAGAGAGAGAGAGAGAGAGAGATAGATAGATAGATAGATAGATAGATAGATATAGATAGATAGATAGATAGATAGATAGATAGATAGATAGATAGATAGATAGATAGATAGATAGATAGATAGATAGATAGATAGATAGATAGATAGATAGATAGATAGATAGATAGATAGATAGATAGATAGATAGATAGATAGATAGATAGATAGATAGATAGATAGATAGATAGATAGATAGATAGATAGATAGATAGATAGATAGATAGATAGATAGATAGATAGATAGATAGATAGATAGATAGATAGATAGATAGATAGATAGATAGATAGATAGATAGATAGATAGATAGATAGATAGATAGATAGATAGATAGATAGATAGATAGATAGATAGATAGATAGATAGATAGATAGATAGATAGATAGATAGATAGATAGATAGATAGATAGATAGATAGATAGATAGATAGAACAAGCGAGCATTTTGATGAACATTCGTGTTTGTGCCTCTGCCTCTCCCAACAATACTGTCAATATGAATCAAGAATCAGTGTAGCCGGGCGTGCAACAACTTTCTTGCCAAAAGGGAATTCAATGCGCTGTGTATCATTTTTATCTTTAGCATGACTCTTCTCCCCAGAGTCAATCCGAGAGCAAACACAGTTCTTGAATCTGCCGTGAGCTGTATCTGAACTACAACTTCTTGCTGAATCCATTGATTAACTTGCGAGATATAGTCTCGCGTTTGGCCTTTTTGCTTTCTTTTTCTTTGTATGTTTCACACAGCTATCGGTAGATGGAAACCCACCACATTATTATCAAAAGGAGCTCATTATGGCAGAAGAAATGCTGACATTTTTAAAGATCTGAACGCCAAGGAAGATTGACTTATAAACAGCATCGTGTCTCGGTAGCTAAAATATTTTGTCACGCCATGGCATAGTGAAAAAATTAATAAATAAATAATAGCAGAAAGCATGGCACCAAGAAGGAGGGGCAGGGGCCAACCGGCACGAAGATGAACACAGGATTTAAGTTACTCCTTGAACATGAAACTACATAAGGAGGGAGAGCTGGCTAGAGACCGATATTTTTTCATACAGACCATGATGAGAAAGACGTTCTGCAAAGGACCTGCTACATGATGATGATAATGATGATGATGATGATGATGATGATGATGATGATGATGATGATGATGAATGTGGAGATATTTAAAGAAAGCAACAAATAATTTTGTTAAAGTATATAAATATAAGGGGGCAGCTAGAGACACTGCATTGCAAAAGGCAAGGTCAGTTTTCGTAGGATTGTGAAAGCTATACGCGTAAAAACATATTGAAACTTCATTTTGTAATCAACCACTGTTATTTAACACTAGTTAAAAAATAAAAAAAATTTCTTACCAGGAACTACATTGAACGAAGAAGTCAAGAGTTCGCGGTGACCAACATTTTGTACACGTTAACACAGCAACTCCCAGGTCGACCCAGCCTTGAGTGGGTACCATATAAAGTCGTGACGGCAGGTTCGATGTTGACCACCCAAACAGTGCCTTCTGGTCTATAAAAAATAGGCCTAGCCTTAAATGCCCAATAAGCACGAAGATGTGGAAATGGGTCTTTTACCTTTTCCTTTTTTTTGTTAACCCCAAAACCTCCAACAAAACACTAACAGCTTCAACACCTACTATCAAAAATATAATATGAAAAAGAAATGTACTGAGACTGCAGCCCCGCCCCACTCCCCCCCCCCTCTCCAAAAAAAAAGACAGTAAATAAGAACTTTTTGCCTAGGCCCCCCCAGCCCCTTTCCCCACACCCCCTTTCCGGGTCAATACCATTGGCCAGGAGTTCTATCTAATATATTAAACTCTACTTGGATACAGATTTCACTCACAGATTTTCTAGCAGCTACAAAAGCATCTAGCCACTTCGCCATCGTGGCTCTCTCTAACTTGATGAGATGAGTATTGAGTTTATATTTTAAAAAGAAAAGCCTGAACGTTTCTATCATACAAACATTTGCCCCAAACACAAGCAAGACCGCAGTGACCTGTTAAAGATAACTACTTTGAAAACGTCTGTTGCTCTATAGGCCCCTGTGAAGTCTACATATATTCTAATCGTCATGGGATAGATCAAAGAGAGCTTTGACGAAGGGAGACACTGGAGAATGTAAAACTATATAGGACCGAACAAGAGAAATGAAAGAGAGTAAATAATGATCCGATTCTGTAAAAAAAAAAGCATGCCATTTTTAAACTATAGTTTGTTAATAACATCAGGTAATTTGAAAAGCAGTGGAGATCTCAGTAGAAATAATGTTAGCTTTCAAACATCGGAGAAAGTTTTTCTTCTTCTTCTTTATCTTTTCTCTACTCCTGGAAAGCGTATATAGTACTTTTCAGTGTCTCTGATATTTCTGAAGTCCATCTTCTGCGTGGTCAACATCTGGGTCTGTTACTACTGTATCTGTATAACATTGCTTTCTGTGGTGCCTTGTCTGCTGCCAATCCTATTAGGAAAGTTTTCAGTCATGTAAAATATACCAAACAAATAACATAAACTAAGATCATACTCCTGTAATAATTAGAATTAATACAAAGCTGAAAGCTGCTGAAAACGAAACAGAGGATGTAAAATGCACACACCAGCAATAAACCAACTAACGAGGAAAAATAGTTAATCTTATAGATATCAAGAATACAAGCGAAAAGTGCGTTGGACATCAAGAAATACAGGGGAAAACTCCAGAATAATAACAACATTAAACTGAAATATCTAAAAGCAAGCATGCTCTCAACTATTGTAATGCCATCATTGAACAAAACATCAAAAAGGGCAGCTTTTAGAATAATTTAATTTAAATAAAATGACAAACTGGCGAAGAATCATAGATTTATCAATGCAGGTCTTTAGGATTCACATGTAAAAGTTATGTACAAACAAGTAGCATAATATCGGCTTCAGAAGGGGTGAAGATCCTGGTGGCTCGGCTAGAGATGTGAGTATACAGAATATTTTATAGTAAAGAAATCAGATAGAAAGCCTTTTCTATGGAAGTTAGGATTGGAAAAAAAAAAAAAAAAATATATATATATATATATATATATATATATATATATATATATGGTGTTGGATAAAAAAAATTGAAATATTTCATCCACATAACACCACACAAAACTTGTATAGGCTCACAAAGAGGTGAAAATATGGGGGTAACTGCAGTCAAGCTAATACAGAGGAATCCCAGTGAAATGTGGCAAGCTTAAGGAAAAGCGGAGGCAAAAAAAAAAGTGCACATAACAACACAAAACAACGTATCTCCCAGTGTTTTTTCTCGAACAACAGTAACAAAAAGGAGAGTATTGAATTCTATATCAAGTGACGTGAACAACTTTTCAAAAAAATATGAAGTGGAATTGATGAAATAAAATAAAAGAAACGAAGGCTAAAAAAATATACGCAAGAATAAAAAGTACTATTGATAATGATACATAACTGGTACTGATAAGAGATAGAATAAAGTAATAAATTGAAATAAAAAAAATAAAATAAAACACTTAAAGTAATTGCAATTGAAAATGTAATAATAATAAAACTGTTTAAACGCAGGTATATTGGACAATGATGCCACCTGGACAAAGAACACCTAGGCTGGGGAAGAGGCGATTTTTCAAAACGAGGTACATGGTATGATCGCCAGAGCAAGATTTTTATGCTCTGACAGACATATAATTTTTACCTCTGTGGTCAGAGCTGTTACAATGAAGAGAGATCGGAAACAATCAGCTAGCTTCCTACCTGTGTCTCTAATTTATGTCTTGGTGCATCCTTCGCAGATTATGGATTAAATTACGTTACAGGATTCACAATAGAAAGAACCATTAGGGAAACAGACAAATGAGGTCTGGACTACGAAGGGACATGTCTTGCACGTGCTGCGGGAGCATTCCGTAGTCCCGAAAGAAAGGGCTGTGTGGATCGGTGGGAGTCGGCGTCTGACAAGTATGTCTTTAAGGTTGCGGTCTTGCCTATAAACTAATCTCGTCTTCTCACTAAAGATCATCTTGGTGTCCGGATCAGAGCGGAGGATGTCCAAATGACGAAATAATACGTTGGAAGCAACCGCATTGTTAGGGTGAAAAGTAAAAATCAATTTGGGTCCATCAAGGTGAAATTAAGTTTGGTGGGGAAAGCACCTCTCTTGGTAATGGTCAAAACTTTCTCAGAGCCTCTTGTAGAATGTGTTCCGGATAGAAACTGGCACGAAAGAAATAAATAAGTTCAAATGATTTATCTAACAAGTCAGAATCATCGAAGCACTACCTTAGCAGTTGGAGAAGCTGTGAGTACAGTATATAATTTGTACACGGTAGTGAAGAGAGACGACGTTTAGAGAAAATAACTGTGAACATCCGTAGGTTTGTAGTAGGCTGTGGTCTTCAAACACAGGAAATTGATGCTGAATGTGATGTCAAGAAAGTTTACTGAAGTGGTGGAGATCAGTGAGGTGAATTTGATAGTCGGATTAAAATTGTTGATGTAACTGATGAACTGGTCTAGCCGAATCATGGACATTTCGGTAATACCAACGCCATCATCCATGTATCTCCTATACACCTCCGGAAACTCGCCCTGGGTATATTAAACTGACCTCATATTCTAAGTGGCCCATAGAGAGACACGCGTAACTGGGACCCATCTTAGTGCCCATCGCGACCCCACTGATCTGGTCGAAATACTCGACATTGAATTTAAAAGAGTTATGGACCAGTACCAGTTCGGCAAGGCGTACAAGAGCCGAGCGTAGAGATCATATGGTTGGACTTTCTGTCCAAAAAGAACTGGAGTGCTCTATGACCATCAGAGTGAGGGATTGACGTATAGAAAGATTATTCGTCCATCAGGAAAAGATGATAGGTTTTACTGGGCAGCAGCCTGATGGATCCAAAAATGTTGAGGGCATGGTCAGTGTCTTTTACAAATGAAGGTAGACTGATGACAAAGTGATGGAAAATATTATCTAAAAACATTCAGAAAAATACACCGTGGGACAGGAGCTCGCAGATACAATGGGGCGTCCAGGATTATTAGGTTTAGGGATCTTAGGCAGCAAGTACATACATGATTTGCCGAGTTGTCTGTCAAAAACACGTACATTGTTCACCTGCTTGAGAAGGGTCTCTTGTGGAACAAATGATTGTAACGTGTCCTTGTCTTTCTTGTTGTTAGACTGTAGGGGCGTCACTTCTGGCGGAAAATAAAAACGGAGTTGGGTACTGACTTCCTCAAAATTAGGATCCTTCCTTCAAACCACTACAGCGTCCCCTTTATAAGACGATTGTTATAACAATTTCGTCCCTCTTTCTGAGGGAGGTGAGTGCCTGTCATTCACCTGTGGATAGGTTGGATTTAGGTAAAAGTCCCCTGTTCTAACTGTTGGATATCATGGGGCGTTGTAAAGATTAAGCGCCTTAGATTTACCAACCGGAGGAGTCCGATCTTAAATCCCGTGTCAATCGTTCTGGCGAGTGATGTGGATTAACTGCCCCCAAAGTCCTCTATCCTTCTCATTTCTCGCAGGGTATTAAATATCAGCATCGTCCATAGGTTGACCGCGGTAGTGATAGCAGATCCAGCCAACATATCAGCACTTTCATTTCCATCGACGCCTCGTATCGCGAAACAAAAATAAAGCTGACTCCATGCACCACAGTGAACTTCTGTAATGATTCACGCCACCGCCTTTGCCGCACCAAACCTGCCTAAACACTTCCGGATCACACTCACTGAAATCACTGAGTACACATTCACGAGTGTAGTTTGTGTGGTTTGAGCGGCGCGAATGCTTGCGTTACTGTTATCATCTCCATCGTCATGCTGCTGGTTGTCACGTAGAAGTCGCCGTTGGCTTCTTTGACAGTTCTGCCCGTTGAGCTTTCAGTGAGCTCTCATGCGCTTATTTGTTAGCGTATAACAGATCGGTCTCTGTAGATCAGTACATCTGCCTCGTCTCAGTTTTTTTACTGATGACAGCGTTGACGTCTGCATTGACAGCAGAGAAGAGTTGTTGAAGGAAATTAATCATCAACATCCTCTTATGCGTCACATAGAGACAAGCAATGTGTATGTCTGGCCACTGACTTCTGTCAAGTGGCCTCAAATAGACCCCCCCCCCCCCCCCCAACCCCCTGCACTGCACAACTAACTTGTTAAAGGCGAAAACTGGTTCTGTCGTCAAACTGCTGATTTCAGCATATGGCGCGATAGCCTGGGGGTTTCATGTGTGATGTTTTTCTTGTGTGCTCCTGATGATGATTGTTTAAACTACATTTTCAGCAAATGCCACTTGATTGGCTGACACAGAATCGACGGTATAAGTAGTAACACGTGAATACTTTTTTGGATTGTGGTGACTGCTGCTTCTAGTAACAGATTTTTTTGTAGTGTCGTATATCGCGGCTACCTTATGCATTTCATGCGTGTACGAGCTGTGGATTTCACTGGGAACGCTGTCTGATTTTACGCAAGCAGAAGTGATTGGAATAATGTGTTGTTTGTACCGGAACAGGAACAGGGTGACTCGTTTATCGTGAAGTTGTAACTCCAACTGATAACCTTAAGTGAACCCTTAACATGTGCAGTACCTATTTTGATTTCACCTAATGATTGCTGAGTTTTGAGATAAAGACTAGCTTGCCCTTATATCAGGGCACATGTTCTCTCTTGATCGCTTTCACTGTACACTGAAATCTCCAGAGATACTCGAAACGTCTTCTCTAGATCACTATTTTGTTGATCAGTCGCATACATTCTGCCATACTCCAGTAGCGAACCCACGACCTTCCGATCCGCGGCGCGCGTCTAGCCGCTCTGCCACGGCGACTCCCATAGATACTTATATATTTAAATAACAGTTGACACCACACACACACATACTCACACACACACACATACACATAGACACACGAGCGCACGCACGCACATACAGCTTAAAAAACGTTACAAAATGGATAGTACCAATTGGGTCAGCAACCCGTGGGATGGGTGTGATAAAAGCAACATGACCTGGTTTTTAAGAACAAAGACACGGGCCGGGAAACAAGAACAGGATTAATCCCAACAAGGCTTGACAAGAATAATGAAAACGATAACAATTAGCTGGAGTCCGGGCGCCAATAAAAACACTCCGAATCCGTGGGGACGGATATAATGGGCCATAGTGAACACACTCGGAATCTCCAAGGACGGTAACGGTTTATGTCGGTGTTGAACAGAAAAGTTAGCCGAAGCATTTTGCATGTCATTGAATCGTTTCCTTTGTAGCTACAGACACTGATAAAGGAAATATTGAATGTTAAGAGACTTGTTGGAAACTGAGTATGGGAGTTTCAAATATGTCCTCTTCACAGTGGAAAGTAAAAACTAATGCTACAACTATAGACAGGTTTTTGTGTGTGTGTTTTTGTGTTTTTGTTTGTTTAGGGCTTGATTTATACTTGGTGAGGCCACAAGGTCTTTCAAGCTCTTCAATTTGATTGAATGCATTTTTTATTCAAAATTACGTATTGAGGAATTTGGTTGTCTTTATATTTTTTATTTTAGATTGCATTACCTCAATAAGGATTTTCCCTATTAATATTCTGAATATACGTCGCTTAATCAATCAGTTAGGCGCCGTCTCCACACTATAGGTTGGTTGCAGTGGATTTCCAAGACGCTCTATCATTGGTTCTGGTTATACTTTCACTCAGACTGCTGTTCATTAATCTCTCGATTTTGTCCTACACTTGTATCACTACCTCATGCTCTATGGCCCTCGACCTTTCTCTCATGCATAGTTTTTAATACGCCGATCCCACTTTTTATCTTACTGTTTAAAAAGTTAATATATAATTTTGAAGATAAATTTAAAAAAAAAACAAAAAAAACAACAACAACAACAACCTCACGCCCAGAGTATACATACATGCTTTTGTAAAGAAAGGAAATACGCTCTGAAATACAATTTACAACTAAGACCCATCGCATTCGGCTTCAGCCTTCCGAACCATCCATTGAGATACTTTGTTGCGACGGATATACCCTCCTCTCTGGGTGTACAACTACTGCGTGAAAGATGGGTGTTTGGAAGGGCCGAATGTGAGACAGGCCAGAGTGCCCAATTTGTGACCCTTTGTAAATATAGTTCCTTCGTTCTGTGACTGGCCTTTCGCATTTTTTAGGGTCTTATATATATTTATCAGCCTTTAGAAATAGAACTGGATATCAACTGTGAGATACCATCCAAAGAGGAAATTAGAAAAGCTATAAATCTTCTAAAGGAAGGAAAGGCGTCAGGCCCAGATGGTATCCCAGCTGAAGCCATCAGGACCAACATAAACACATCAACAGAATTGCTACATAGATTATTCAGTAAAGTCTGGGAGACCGAAGAAATACCAGCAGACTGGAGAGAAGGATATCTTGTGAAACTGCCCAAAAAAAGTGATCTACAGGAGTGTGAAAACTATAGAGGAATTATGTTGCTGTCAGTTCCTGGAAAAATATTAAGTAGAATTATTTGGAAAGATTAAAAGATGCTATTGATAAAATGCTAAGAGATGAGCAGGCAGGTTTTCGGTCAAACAGATCCTGTACTGATCAGATAGCCACATTACGTATTATAATTGAGCAAAGCATTGAACTGAACCTACCACTTTACATTGGATTTATAGACTATGAAAAAGCATTTGACAGCATTGATAGGGAATCTCTCTGGAAATTGATGGGGCACTATGGAATCCCACAGAAAATTATCAACTTAGTAAAGGCAACATATAAAGACATGAAATGTCGAGTTCTTCATGAGGGAAAGCTAACAAATGCATTTGAAATAAAAACAGGTGTGCGACAGGGATTTCTTTTGTCGCCTCTCTTATTTTTACTGGCAATAGACTGGACTATGAAAACAGTAACTGCTAACACCAAGAATGGAATTCAGTGGACCCCTACAAAACAGCTTGATGATCTGGACTTCGCTGATGATATCGCTCTTCTGTCCCATTCACGGAATCAGATATAAGATAAATTAAATATACTTAATGCGAGATCACAGCAGTTACGCCTGAAAAGCCATAAAGGAAAGACAAAGATAATGAGAATAAATCAGGCAAATAGTAATGTGGTTTCTCTTAATGGCACCCCACTCCAAGATATGGAGTCGTACACTTATTTAGGCAGTAATGTAGATAAAGATGGAGGAACTGATAGAGATATTAAAATTAGAATACAAAAGGCAAGAGGGGCTTTCATAGCACTAGGGAATTTGTGGAGGTCAAAAGAAATTAAATGAAATACTAAACTAAAAATTTTTAATTCTAATATCAAATCAGTACTATTGTATGGGGCGGAAACATGGAGAACAACCAAGGCAATTACTAATAAATTAGAGACATTCATTAACTGGTGCCTGCGCAGAATAGAGGGAATAAAATGGTGTGATAGAATAACTAATGTAGAACTTTGGGAGAGAACTAAACAGGCTCCAGTGGATCAGGAGGTGAGGAAAAGACGCTAGCTTTGGATAGGGCACACACTGAGAAAACAGGAGAACAGCATAACTAGAATGTCATTTGCATTGGAACCCACAGGGGCATAGGAATAAAGGAAGGCCAAAAAACACATGGAGAAGAGAGCTGGAGAATGAGGTTAGAAAGATTGGGAGGACATGGGGAGAGCTCCATGCAATGGCGAAGGATAGAACGACTTGGCGTGAGTTGGTTGAAGGCCTATGCTCCATTGGGGGATAGAAAGGCAGAAGATGAAGAATATATATATATATATATATATATATATATATATATATATATATATATATATATATATATATATATATATATATATATATATATAAAGTTGTTATTTCAGTTGTAACATATGTTAGTGTAAGTTGGAAAACCACTACACAGATGGAACGAAAATTGAATACATTCGAAAACATATGACCGAGGAAACTAAGGATGGACATTAAATGGGGTGAATTCCGGAAAGGTAAAAAAAAAAGGATAAATAGTTGAACAACCACAAAGACGTGGCACTTACTGTGTTGTATAATAAAAAAGTAACAGAAAATGTCTTGATCGGCACTCATAGAAAGAAGTAGAAAGATAGAAGAACACACTAGACAACATAAAAATCGAAAGCTATAGTTAACGTGCCGGAAATCGAACCTGTCCCCTCCAGACAGCGAGTGCGCCTCGCTATGGAAACAAGTGCATGGCCTCAAGGGTTCCCACTCACTATATTAGGCACATCCTGAGAAGAAGCATCCGACTGATGCTGCCATGAACAATAAACCGATCGGGGAAACGAGAACGTCGAAGAGAAACCCTCTTACGGACCCTGTTGAAAGTTGCCATGACTGGTTTTTCCATCGTTGACATTTGAGGACTGCACAGAATAGGACGGTTTGGAAGAATAGTGTACAAGACCTTCTTCTTCTTCTTCGCGTTCAACCGCTGTACACTCTGGCGGAAAGTTCTAGTTGTTCGTCTAATTCTGGACTGCAGTCCTGCTCCAGAACCTGAGTGTTGCGTGTGCATCAGTTTTACAGATCTGATTCACTTGAATGCAGACTGTTGGTTCCTTGCCTCTCAGGCAGATGCACTCCGACTTCAAAGGAAGCTCCCAATTAGTCGACACTTACGACATGCTTTAGGGGAGGCAATGGGTCTGTTCTTGTTTTCCCCACAATGGGGACCCGGAACCCACACGGGGATCTACAAGACCTATATGCAATTTAATTACACAACCTATTTTATGATATTTGACCAGGTAGTCTCTCAGGTCCACCGAGCCTAGTAGAATGGGTACTCTTTTTCCGGTTAAGAAAGCCGGAGTAATGTTATCTTTTCTCTCATTTAAAACGGATCAGTCTATAGAATATGTACCTAGCGTCATATGCGGGGTGGATATGATTTTAATTGCTGTGAACCAAATAAAATTGATTTTTTCTGTCTAGGTGTGTGGCAGAAGAAAGAAAATATTCCACATGTGGTCCTTCCCATTTATTTGTTCTGTTTTTGTGTTTGTTCCGCTATCTCTAGGCTTTCTCTGACAGTTTCATCTGATGCTCAATTTTCTTGTGTTCATTGTCTTGTTTCTTGCTGAAAAAAAACATTTTAAAATCTGAGTTTTAACTGTTTTTAAGAAAGGAGAGGGGGTGGTAATTATCCGATATTCCACCTGTGTTCATATTTCTCCAGATAATTACATTTCATATTGTCATAAGATTATTATTCATCAGTATCTATCTTTTAGAACGGAAAATAAACTCACACTAAGAAGAAAATACATGCTGTAAGTTTCGACAAACGATAAGCAGAAATACGTATAAATAATTAAGTAAATAAGGTAGTAATAAACAAAGAGCAGATTAACAAAGACAAGAAAAACCCGCTTGTTTGGCTTGTGTTCTCAGCATTCTGTTTTCTGGCAGTGAAACTTGGTCAACCTATTCGCACAAGTAAAAACGGCCAGATAATCTTTCACATGCGATGCCTAAAAAGCATACTTTACATAAGGTGGCAAGATAAGATCACAAACACCAAGGTACTGTAAACAGCAGGTATCGCAACAGTTTTCTCAACGCTCAGTCTGCGAAGAATGGATGTTGGTAGTGACCATAACGACATCCTCTATGGTGAAATACACATGGAAGATGTCGAGGCCTGCCTCTTGTAAGATATAAAGATGTGTACAAGCAGGACACGAAGTTGAAGAAGAGGAGAGCAAGGAAGAACATCATAGACATGGCTAAATTATCATACACTGTCCAACAAGCGGCAGCCAGAGAAAAACTGTGTGTTAGAGCTTCCATTTTTTTAACGTATCCAGAAACCATGAGTTGTGAACCCTTTGGCTCGGTACCATGGATATCGCAACCCTTCGGCCTTGATTCCATTGTAAATACCGTAAATCTGGGAGAAATGTGGCTTTTCTACCTACCCCCGGGAGTGAACCCGGACCACAAGGAGTTCGTCACCCGGCCGCCGCGAAAGTCACGTTTAACCAACTTCGCTAGAGAGCCGGGCTAGTGCTTCCAGCGATACACCTGCACGACCCTAACTGGTCAAAAGTTATGCCATTTTATGCTATGTTATGTTATGGTGTGCTACTGAAAATGCAGGATTTGCAAGTGACTAGTTAGAGAATTCCCATTTAGGAAATGAACAAACGGACGCTTTCCCGTAAATTATGCCTCGCCTCGACACCGCAAGGTACCAAAGCATCAAGATGAGTTGAGATAACGTGAGATGATGATGACTATATCATGATAGCACTCAGGACAGATCCAAAAGTGCCCCTATCTCCTCTTCAGTAGCTTCAAAAGAGTAAAACGACTGATTACTTCCGTACTGTGTCCATTATTCAGACGTATTTTGCCATTGGTAAAATGTTTATGTCTGACTAAATATATGTGAACTGGCAAGTTGCCCACTATGCAAAATTGTTGCACTATTCAAAATGCGAGACTGTAGAGCTATTAGGCATGCTATATTGTGTAGAATTATTCAACATGCAACAATATGGCGCTATTCGACATGCAAGATTGTGTTTAGCATCATTCACCATTCAACGGTGTAGCGTTATTCAACATGAGAGATTGTGTAGCGTAATTCAACATGCAACAATGTAGCGTAATTCTACAAGCGAGATTGTAGCGTCACGCAACATGCCAGATAATGACGTTATTAGAGAAGCGAGATTGTGCGGTCTCGTCCTGTTCTGCTTGTCTCCTCACACGTATTCTTGAAGATCACTCGGGGCAGACATTGGGAAATGAGAAAAAAGGATTTCACAAAGTTCTAGGAGATGCACAAGATACATTTATTAAAACAGTCGATCTTGTTTATTTACTTCCTTTCTGATCTATTTTCTTCTCTTTTTTCTTTCTTTCTTTCTTTCTTTCTTTCTTTCTTTCTTTCTTTCTTTCTTTCTTTCTTTCTTTCTTTCTTTCTTTCTTTCTTTCTTTCTTTCTTTCTTTCTTTCCTTTTCTTTCTTTCTTTCTTTTTCTTTCTTTCTTTCTTTTCTTTCTTTCTTTCTTTTCTTTCTTTCTTTCTTCTTCTTTCTTTTCTTTCTTTCTTTCTTTCTTTCTTTCTTTATTTTTTTGTTTTTCTAGTTGTTCTTTTTCTTTCTCGCCTGTATTTCCTTTTTTTATTTTACTTTTTGTTGGCTGTATTTTTCTAGTTTGCTTGTCTTTTGCCTGTATTTCTGTCACCTATGATTTATTTTGTCTTTCTTTCTTTCTTTTCTTTTGGCTGTTTCTCTCTTCTTTCTTTTTCTTCTTTCTTTCTTTTTTCTTTCTTTCTTTCTTTCTTTCTTTCTTTCTTTCTTTCTTTCTTTCTTTCTTTCTTTCTTTCTTTCTTTCTTTCTTTCTCTCTCTTTCTTTTTTTCTTCCTTTTTTTTCTGTCTATATGTATTTGTCGCTGTTGTGTGACTGTACTGGTTTTTTTTTCTCAGTTTTCTTCTTTTCTTTCTTTTGCTGTTTATTTCTTTCTCTTATGTCATATCTTTTTGTTCTTTGTGTGTGTGTGTGTTGGTTTCTGGTTGTTTGCTTGTCTGCATGTCTATCTTTCTGCTAATATTTATTTGTCACTGTTCTGTGACTGTTTTTCTGTAAATTATTTTTTTCTTCTTTCTTTCTGTCCACGTGTGAATGTTGCTGTTGTGTGACTGTACTGGTCTAATTTTCTCGGTTTTCTCTCTGTCTGTCTTTCTCTCTTCATTTATTTCCCGTTCATTTCCCTTTTGTTCTTTTCTTTTGTGCTGGTTTCTGGTTGTTTACATGTCTGTCTGTCTTTCACTGTTTTTTTTTTTAATGTCATTGTTCTGTGAATGTATTTCTCTAATGTCGTTCTTTCTTTCTTTCTTTTTCTTTCTTTCTTTTTTTTTCATTTTGTACATGTGCATTTGTTGCTGTTGTTTGACTATGTTTGTTTTAGTATCCAGGAGCCATGAGTTGTTAACCCTTAGGCTCGGTATTATGAATATCGCAACCTTTCGGCCTTGATTCCATTGTAAATACCGTAAATCTGGGAAAAATGTGGCTTTTCTGCCTACCCCCGGGAGTGAACCCGGACCATAAGGAGTTCGTCACCCGCTCACCGTGCAATCCGGTTTAGCCAACTACGCCAAAGAGCCGGGCGTTGTTTGACTATACTGGTCTAATGTTTTTTTTTAGTTTTCTTTCTTTCTTTCTTTCTTTGTCTTCATTTCTTTTTATCCATATGTAATTGTTGCTGATGTGTGACTGTATTGGTTTTGTTTTCTCAGTTTTAATTGATTGTTTGTATGTTTGTATGTATGTTTGTTTGTTTATGTCGGTGTGTCTGTTTTTCTTTCTTTCTTCTTCTTTCTTTCTTTCTGTCCACATGTGAATGTCGCTGTTGTGTGACTGTACTGATCTAAGTTTCTCTGTTTTCTCTCTGTCTTTCTTTTCCCTTTCCTTTTCGTTTTGTTCTTTTTATGTGTGCTGGTTTCTGGTTGTTTACATGTCTGTCTGTCTTTCATTCTGTTTTTTTCCCTTTCTTTCCTTCTTTCATTCTGTACGTATGCATTTGTTGCTGTTGTTTGACTATACTGGTCAAATGTTTCTTTTAGTTTTCTTTCTTTCTTTCTTTCTTTCTTTCTTTCTTTCTTTCTTTCTTTCTTTCTTTCTTTCTTTCTTTCTTTCTTTCTTTCTTTCTTTCTTTTCTTCTTTTCTTTTTTTCTTTTCTTTCTTTTCTTTCTTTCTTATCTTTCTTTCTCTCTCTCTCTCTCTCTCTCTCTCTTTCTTTTTCTTCTTTCTTTCTTTCTTTCTTTCTTTCTTTTCTTTCTTTCTTTCTTCTTTCTTTCTTTTCTTTCTTTCTTTCTTCTTTCTTTCTTTCTTTCTTTCTTTCTTCTCTTTCTTTCTTTTTCTTTTTTTTCTTTCTTTCTTTTTCTTTCTTTAATTTCTTTCTTTCTTTTTTCTTTCTTTCTTTCTTTCTTTTCTTGTCTAATTTCTTTCTTTCTTTCTTTTCTTTTCTTTCTTTCTTTCTTTTTCTTTCTTTCTTTTCTTTCTTTCTTTTCTTTCTTTCTTTCTTTCTTTCTTTCTTTCTTTTCTTTCTTTCTCTTTCTTTCTTTTTTTTCCTTTCTTTCTTTCTTTCTTTCTTTTTCTTTCTTTCTTTTCTTTCTTTCTTTTCTTCTTCTTTCTTTCTTTTTTTTTTCTTTTTTTTCTTTTTTTCTTTCTTCTTTTCTTTCTTTCTTTCTTTCTTTCTTTCTTTCTTTCTTTCTTTCTTTCTTTCTTTCTTTCTTTTCTTTCTTTCTTTCTTCTTTTTTCTTCTTTCTTTCTTTCTTTCTTTCTTTCTTTCTTTCTTTCTTTCTGTTTTTTTCTTTCTTTTCTTTCTTTCTTTCTTTCTTTCTTTCTTTCTTTCTTTCTTTCCTTCTTTCTTTCCTTCTTTCTTTATCTTCCTTTCTTTCTTTTTGTTCATTTGTATTTGTTGCTGTTGTGTGACTGTTCTGGTTTTATTTTCTCAGTTGTGTTTGTTTCTGTCTGTCTGTCTGTCTGTCTGTCTGTCTGTCTGTCTGTCTGTCTGTCTGTCTGTCTGTCTGTCTGTCTGTCTGTCTGTCTGTCTGTCTGTCTGTCTGTCTGTCTGTCTGTCTGTCTGTCTGTCTGTCTGTCTGTCTGTCTGTCTGTCTGTCTGGTCTTCTTTCTTTCTTTCTTTCTTTCTTTCTTTTCTTTCTTTTTCTTTCTTTCTGTGTTTCTGTCTATATGTATTTATGTATTTGTCGCTGTTGTGTGACTGTTCTGGTTTAATTTTCTCAGTTTTCTTCCTTTCTTTTCTTTTTTTTTTAATCTGTCACTGTTTTGAGACTGTTTTTCTCTAAATTCTTTTTTTTTTCTTTCTTTCTGTCCACATGTGAATGTTGCTGGGAAGTTTGGGAAGGTCTTGGAGAAGAAAGTTGCTTTTAAGCTGCGGGAATTTTTGGAAAGGGGGAAGCTTCTCTCATGTGCTCTGAGAAGCTACAGGAAAGTTAAGGACACATGGGTAAACGGGGCCACTTTGTCTTTTGACATCTATGAAGGGTTCCAGAACAGACAGGAAACTATGGCGGTAGCACTGAATCTCCAGGATGTTTATAACAGAGTAGATTCGACATCTTGATGACGGCACCGAAGGAGTAGGACGTCAGTTCATGGATGGTGAATTGGATTGCAGCTGTCCTGTATTTACGTCGGGTTGCTCTTCGACTGGGCACTGGGTGCAGTTAAGGATCAGCGGCTAATAAGAGGGAAGTCATGGATGGCTCAGGCAGAAGACACAATCAGACAGGTTTGCATCCTTGAGAACATTAGGCGAGGAGAGGAGTGGGTCAAAGTGACACCTGAACAGTCAGACGTGTGTAAAGTCATAATCACACAGAGCCGGGAAGGCAGAGACTGGTCAGCAGGTGCCACAGAGGTGGAAAGTCAGCAAATAATTCAAGATAATGCTCGCTCACAAGATTTGATCATTTACACAGCCGGTTCAGTGTCAAGAGGCTAAAGAAGTGCTTTGGGTTTTTTAGCAAAGGGTAATGGTCGAAGTTTAGTGCAGAAGAGCCTAGCATATGATACCACAACGTCCAGCTTGAGAATGGAGGTGGAGGCGGTCACTGCAGCTTTCCGCTGGCTAGAGAACACGACATACACACACATCGTGAGTGTAACTGACTCAGAAAGCATGCTGAGGAAGATCAGGACAGGCACACTTCGTGCAGAGGGGCATGCCTCGCTGCGGAGGACACGCGTGAGGAGTATTGTCTGGATTTTTTCACCAGGGTACGCCGGTGGGAAATGAACAGGCGGACAGACTGGCTGACTCTGCACAGCTTGATGGGGCAGACGTGGTTAATGCCTTGTGGGAGAGCGTGTACAGTTCGGAAGAGCACATGGATTGCCAGTCTGTTGAAATTGATGCATTGGGGAGGGAAAAAAAAAAAGGGGGGGGGGGGGGGGGGGGTTACGAGAAGTTCTGGCAGATGCTCGAGGCTCAGAGGAAAGGCGAGACGGACATTTAATCAGAATGCTACTGGCACCATTAGTATCGGAGCTCTTCGCTGGCAGCTGAAGATGGAGCGCTTATGGGAAGACCTTGAGTGCTGTGATGTCGGTTCTTGAATCAAATCAAATCTACAGTTATATATTTCATGTATCGATGGGAATGCTATATCAATACACCCGTTCTTCATTTCAACGGATGGACGAGATCTAGACTGGTGATCATAACTAGGGCATAATTGTGCTAATGCTTTTATTACGACCACACTGAAAAATAATGCTACTGCTTATTGTTACGACTATACTGGAAAATCATGCTAGTACTTTTTGTTATGCCCACAGTGAAAAATAATGCTACTGCTTATGTTACGACCACATTTTTACAATGAGCGCTTGTCGACATGCATAGGGCCGGAGAAGAGCACCACTTTATCTGTCATTTTGCTGATGGTTTAGGTTGACGAATGATGACCGCTTTTGTTTCTATGCGTGCCACATAATGCTGATGAAAATTCCAGGGAAAAAATGGGGGAGGGTGGGATTTTTTCCCCTGACAAAGAGGGTGGGGTGGGGGGAGGGTGATGGATTGGATGGGGGAGTGGGGATTGGGGGGGGGGGGGGGGGTGATGGGTTGGGGGGGGGGGAGTGATGGATTGGGGGGGGGAGGAGTGATGGATGGGGGGGGGGGGTGATGGATTGGGGGGGGGTGATGGATGGGGGGAGGGGGGGGGGGATTAGTGATGGATTGGGGGGGGTGATGGATGTGGGGGGGGGTGATGGATTAGGGGGGGGAGTGATGGATTGGGGGGGGGGGATGGATTGGGGGGGGGGGTGATGTTTGGGAAACGCTGGTTTAGAATATTTTGCGAAGTCGTAGAAAGGATATATGAAAAAACCTTAACTCTATAACAATAAACACATCATATTGTATCCAGACCTAGGCAGTTATTAAGTTAATCATGTGCTGTTACTTTGTGAGGCAGGACATGTTGGTACGAGTGCGACACCGGTTACTGCAGCTGCACAGAGAAGCATGCATCTGGGGCTTCAGGTAGCTTGAGAATACCCATTCTTCCCTCTTCCCTCCCCTCCCCCGAAAAAAACCCATTCTTCCCTTCCCTCCTCCCCTCCCCTGATTATACCTATTCTCCCCCCCCCCTCCTTTTTTCATTAAACAAATTGTTTTAACGGGTGCAGCCACTCCCCACCCCACAGTCGGTGTCTTTGTGTCAGGCCCCTACACTCAGTCAGAAACAGAGACAAACAGATGTAAACGGACAACATCAACAATGGCATCGGTTGTAATCACATATGTAAAACTGCAGATTCTCACTAGAGATTTACAAACTGTGAAACCAGGCGGCAAAAGTATTCAGCTGCCAGACAGAGGCAGAAATTGGTTGCTATCTCACTAATAGAAACCTGCCCTAATGTGGGTTCAATCACTGATAACATCCACGTTTGGGGCGGATAGAGAGCCAGTTCGGACATTTATAACAAACAGTTCTTTATCGAGGGAACCTTTTCTGGTGTACCTCTTGGGATATCATAGCAGAAGTAATGTAATAGAGTTGGGAGGTAACAGGCAATGAATAATCTGTGTCCTATCTAAACTAACTGTTTGTGGGTTTTTTGGATGTGGAGGTGGAGCGTGGAGCTCCCCCTATCCCCTCCACTTTTTTTAAAAACCAGAAGCACTTGAGAATCGCTCATTTGGCTTAGTATCGTGAGCATCAAAACCTTGGTGCCATGTAGACCAATAATCTGGCAAGTATGCGGCTTTTCTGCCATCCTTGGACTCGAACCCGAGACCAGATAAGCTGTTGTTTTGTGACAAGTATAGAAAATGTAACTATCGAGGCACATAAAAAACATTTGATGGAAGATGTATCACACAGACAAAGAATAGAAAAGGACAAGACAAAATTGCATTTTATAAAAAAAAAGAATATTTTATGCAGTAAATCCATGTCAGTGGAGGATAGGGATTCTCGCAAGCCATATAGAGACAGTTTTAAAATACAGCTGTGAAGCCTGGACAAATAATAAATAACTCGAACAATATCTTGAGGCCTCGGAAATGTGGCTTTAGAGAAGAAATTCTATGCACAGCTAAGAAGAGCAACCCAGATGTTTTGAAAGAGGCAAGTGCTCGGAGACAACTTATCACAATCACCAGAAAGGGACAGTCATCGTTTATTTGGCCATATTATGAGAAGAGGAAAAATGCAACATGTGGTGACCACTAGAAAGATCTGTAGTAAAAGAGACAAAGGAAGACAGAGTGAACAGATTTTCGACAGTCGTTTGTCATGGCATGTAGGGGTGTCAACACACAAATTGAATCACGCAGTAGCAGTTTGCAAATTGTGAAGAGGCATGATCGCCCACGCCAGTCGGCAAGACACTTAATGATGATGATGATTTATGCACCTTTATTTATTAAGCTGGATAGAATCCGGAGTGTACAACCCTGCTCCTTTTTAAATTTACTTATACATGCATTTGATACTCTGATTTGCTCTGTAAAACGCCAAATTCTACCCCCTCCCCCACTCCCTCCCCCTCCCTCCCCCATCCCACTCCCCCACACCCCTCTGTGGCTATAACCACGGATGCAAATCTATATAGACATACACACACAGCGACACCCACACCTCTCCCTAAAAAAAAATTATATTAAAAAAAAACACACACGCAAAAAAGTGGATAACCAACGTGGCTTGACGCTCGTTTGTGGATGTTTGTGGATGTTTGAGTGCGAATCGTGTAGAGTTTCTTTAGTAACAGGGTTTGATTCCCAGGTTGGCCTAGCCCAACATAGGCGCCAGAAACTGTCGTGGAAGTAAGGCGACAAGAGAGATGTTGATCACACATCAGCCATCAAGTGCCCATTAGTCTTGCACTATATGCCCAATGCACCTTTGACTTTAAAAAAGCTCCTTAATTAGCATTTTTGCACATACTGTACATAAATGGGCAGCCTCAGTAATATAGCGGCAAGACGAACGTAGGGAGACCCAAAGGCTGTCGTTTCAATTCTGATAGGAGTCGGACTCGTGGTTGCGAGGTCGAATCAGCCTTAAATGGGTGCCACGTATTGTTTGGGAAATAGAGGCGGCCGGCATGGTGCTGACCATATCACCCACTGATTGCCGGTAGATCTATAGAATATAGGTCTAGCTCTATGTGCCCAAAATGCCTAAAGGCGTGGAAAAGGACGCTTTATATTTTTACATATACAAATCGAGAACAAGAAGGAGCGATTGGAAGACCAGGGGGTGGGGGGGGGGTATGGGGGGGGGGGGTGGGGGGGGGGGGGGGGGGGGTGGGGGTGGTAGCACAGAAATAAATGATTTTCAGCCTTTGCTCGGCGAGTCACATACATTGTCAGGCGACAATCTTAATCCAAAATCTTTTGTTTGCTGATTTTTCGTTCTTCTTTTGATTCCCCAGGCAAGTTTCGGAAATCTGTGTGTAGTTAGGAAGTAGGGTAGTTTCCTTGGAGACTTCTGCTTTGTGTACATGGCTGCCGTTTTTTTTTTAAAGACGAAATAAGAAAGCTAAGGACAGACTCATATTTCTTCCACTGTCTGATCGTTAAAGTGGTGTCCTTGTTGCTCTTGAAGAATTAGTTGCCGGTATTTTAAAGCTCATGTTTAAACAAATGACACAGAATTTAAGTAAATTATTTTTCTGGCGCTCCTTTACATACCTTTTAAGTATCGTAGCTGCGAATACACACTGTTCTTCTTCTTCTCTTAAACATTTCCGAGCCATTGAGATTCATTGCTGCAGGTATCACCCGCCTCCACTCATCTCTAGCTGGCTTTCTTTTTCCAGATGGTGATACAAAGTGTTTGCAGGTCTGTTTAGACATTATCTCTCCATCGTCTTCTTGGTCTGCATCGTGGTCTACGAAGATTCATCTCCCTTGTGTACACAGTTTTCACTTTCATGTCATCTGACATTCTCTCCATATGCCCCAACCATGTCAGTCTATTAGCTCTCATGATGTCAGTGATCAATGGTGATTTCAACAGATTATGAATTTTGTTGTTGCTTCTCACTATCCATTCACCGCTGTTTGCATCTTTGATGGGTCCAAAGATTCGTCGTAAGACTGTTTTCGAAAACCTGTGATACGGTTTTATAACTTTTAGTTGTGCTCCAAGTTTCAAAGTCAAATGAACGATTGGTTTTATTAAAGTTTTATACATTCTGACACTTTAACTTTCGCAGATGTTGAAGGGCATAGTATACTTTATTTCTAAATTGTATCTAGATAGTATTTCTTCTGTCATAAATGCCGCCGCAGAACGCACATAACCATGGGTGGTTGGTTTTTGTGGCTAATTTTTTTTTACAGGATGAGGTAGCCAAACTCAAGCCCAACCCTACCCTTAGTCGCCTCTTACAACATGCCTGCCAGGGTGCAGTGTCACTATTCTTTCCTTCCCGTGAGAAGCGAAATGTCGAGTCTTCACGAGGGAAAGCTAACAAATACATTTGCAATAAAAACAGGTGTGCGAAAGGAGTGTCTTTTGTCGCCTCTCTCATTTTTACTGGCTATAGACTGGATTATGAAGACAGTAGCTGCTAACACCAATAATGGAATTCAGTGGACCCCTACAAAACAGCTTGATGATCTAGACTTCACTGATGATATTTCTTTTTTGTCCCATTCACGGAATCAGATGCAAAATAAATTAAATATACTTGATGTGAGATCACAGCAGTTACGCCTGAAAAGCCATAATGGAAAGACAAAGACAATGAGAATAGATCAGGCAAAAGTAATGTGGATTTTTTTCTTAATGGCACTCCACTCCAAGACATGGAGTCGTACACCTATTTGGGCCGTAATGTATATAAAGATTGGGGAACTGATAGAGATATTACATAAAGAATACAAAAGACAAGAGGGGCTTTCATAGCACTATGGAATTTGAGGAGGTCAAAAGAAATTAAAAGAAATACTAAACAGAAATTTTCAATTTTAATGTCAAATCAGTACTTTTTTATGGAGCTGAAACATGGAAAACAACTAAATTATTAATAATTAACTACAGACATTCATTAACTGGTGCCTGCGCAGAATAGAGGGAAGTAAACGGTATTATGGAATAACTTTTATAGAGCTTTGGGCGAGAACTAACCAAGCTCTAGTGGACCAAGAGGTGAGGAAAAGACTCTGGCGTTGGATAGGACACACATTGAGAAAACTGGAGAACAGCATAGCTAGAATGTCTTTGCAATAGAACCAACAGGGGCTTAGGAATAAAGGAAAGAAAAAAAAAACACACACACACACAAACACTGGAGAGCTTGAGAATGGAGTTAAAAAGATGGGGAGGACATAGGGAGAGCTCCATACAATAGCGAAGGCTAAAACGACTTTGCATGAGTTGGTAGAAGGCCTATGCTTCATTGGGGAATATAAAGGCAGAAGAGAAGAAGAGCGCACATAAGCGAAATGGATGAGGATATTACTAACGAGTAAAATCTATGAGACATCACCGAAAGGGTAATCTATATAATATTGACATTAACACATTATACCTATATGGGCTAAAAATAGATAGCAAGAGTAGGGGGGGGGGGTGGGAGGGGGGGGGGGAATTAGTAGAAGAAAAGAAGAAAATACAGGAAGTTATCACTGATATGTACTGCTTTCGACATTCCTACATTAGAATCTGTCAGTGTCTTACATAATGTTTTAACAAGGTTTTCCATATTTCTTACATTATTGTTAATGAGAGTTTCCCCATGCCTTAAATTAGTGCCTGTTAGTGCTTGCCCTATATCTTACATTAGTGTATATTGGTACTTCCCCCATGTCTTACATTGATGTCTAAAAGTGCTGTTTCTTTATCTTACATTAGTGACTATTAATGATTTACTTACATGCAGCAGGAGATCGCAGATTATGGAGAGGCATGATCGCCCACGCCAGTCATCAAGGCACCTGATGA